>JAKUBL010000024.1:0-138847 GCA_030563225.1 Petasospora hungchunana | reverse complement strand
ATCAGGCAGACTAGTGGTAAAAGCATAAGAAGCCCTAATTGGCTATATTAGGCAAAACTCAGCGAAGGGTATTAAAGGTTGAAAGTTAAGAAAAAAGTCTTTAGTACTCATGAATTCCTTTGAGTGGTGGCCTTCTAGAGCCGCCAGAGCAAGCTTGGGATGGCTAGCGCTCTAGAAATCCGACTTAGAGGTCGGTAGGAAGTCGTGGCGCGTAGTTGTGTGCAGACCGTGTTTGAGGCGCGAAAAGCCCTTTACCGCAGCTGGGAAGGCGCCCATGGGGTCACCCAGGAGGTCCCCAGTGAGAGGGGCCAGTGGCCCCAACTCACCAGCCCAGCCCCCTCAGGGGACCAGGATGGCATGTAGGAAGGTGGCGAAGGTCCAATGTAGAGGACCCCCTTCCTCCCTACACACCCTACAAATGCCTACGTCTATATACTAGAAGTCTAGGAGTGAAGAGCCAACGAGTAGAAAGAGTCATCAGTGTGGACCGCGAACTCCGAGAATATCAGTGAAGGATTAGCGCGAACGACAACGGTGTATGAAAAACAAATCTGGTAGTACTGTGATCGCGAACGAAAAACAAAAAAAAAGTGATCGCGAGCGACAAGCAAAAAGTGGTGGAGGTGTGGAGGTTGATCGCGGGTGAAAAACAAAGTGGTGAAAGTGGTGGATGATCGCGAACGAAAAACAAAGTGGTGAAAGTGGTGGATGATCGCGAAACAAAGTGGTGGAGGATGATCGCGAACGACAACCACACCACGCAAGACAAACATCAAGGACGACAAAGAGTGCCAGTGCCCATCAGCACAGACCACAGCGAGTAGGGACAGTGAAAGAAGGCACCATGGGTCAAGAAGAACACAGTCAGCATCGAAGGCAACAACAGATGTAGAGGAGGTGAGAGACCAGCCACAGACCAATCACCAGAAGCTTGCCGCCGTGTTTGATCCAGTGTGGTGGATGGCTGGGCAAGCGAGTGAATGTGGTTGGAAGAAGAGAAGTACATCTTGAAGGATCTGTGCTTTTTATAAGCTTCGGACAGTGCCAGATGCCACAAAGACGGAAGTGGCTTCCCGCCCCTTGCTCACTCGAAATGTAAACAAACCCCACACGGCAAAAGAAGCCAAACACACACGCGCCAGAAGATGAAGCATCTGTGGTTTGCGAAGTCCAGAAAAGTAGGCAGTAATTTGGAGCTAGAACGCGGTTACCCACTCAAGACGTAGTAGCCCCTTATGATGACTGGGGTCGAGGCAAGAAAAGAGCCAGTAGGAGCGACATACAACCAGCGGGCAGCTAACAACAAGCTGGCACCAGAAGCAAAGGATAACAACAATCGCACGGTGAATGAATTGCTATGTGTAGGTCTAAGGCCGTCCGCAGAGCTGGCTTGGGATCAGAAGAGGAGCCACGACAAGATGCGGCGGCAGAGATCAACCAACCAACAAGTACCAGAGCTAGAGGGAGATATTGACCAGTCACGCACCACCGAGCAGAAGCTTACCGCTGTGTTGGATCCCATGTGCTGGATCACAAGCGGCAAGTGAGTAGATGTTGTTGAGAGAAGACAGGAAAGTCTTGCGGGGGGATGGGGGTCGCGACCTGAGGTGACAAGAGAACCCCCGTCAAGGCAGAAGAAATCAGGGGTGGCTAACAACCTATCGGCGGCGGCGGCGAGTAGAGCTTCGACCTTCAACAGATACATGGACTCAGATGTGCTAGAGAGATCCAGCAAGTTGTATCCTCCTTCCCTTTGATGGTGATGATGAGCGCGCGGGGCTGCGGGGATAAGACGGCGGCATATAATGCACCACTGACACATTGCTCGAAATCAGGGAGACCACGCGATATTTTGTCCTTCAGAGAGCATTGGAGAGAGGAAACGCGGGTCTCGAAATCTTGGGCGCTCAGTTCGTGTGATGGTTTGAGTGTCGTCGATGGGAATGAGAGGTGTGCGGGGATGGAAGGATTTCAAGTGCTTCACTTTAAACCGCTCAGATCAGAGAACACTCCTAAAACGACTGTCCAGCGGAACTCACAAACAGCGAGAAGCGACACATCGGATCCGAGAAGAGCAGATACACGACTGACACAGAACCCAGATTTATGAATAGAACAAGAATATCATCGATCAGTGATGTATGGCAAGACCAGTGGGCGGTATACAACAAACAATCGAGCAGAAGGAAACCATCCTCATGCGGAAGAGAAGCGTACAAGAGAGGTCGGTTGCAAGCACAGCTGACCAGATGGCATGCCACTCCTTCGATGGTGATACGGAACGGGCGACGTCTAAGGACCACGCATCATGACCAGGCCGATGTCGGTCAGAAAAAGCAACTCTGTGTGGTCTCATGAAACTCAGCACCTTTGGTTGATTACGAGAAAACATGTTGACAGGATCTAGCGCGTAGCAAGAGCGTCCCTGTACGCCAACTGGCCCTACTAGTCATGATGTAGCCATCATTCTGATCCATAGTGATGAATACAGAGAAGAAGAAATTTCAGGAAATAAGGCCTTTGATGTATGCAGTCTAGACAGATGACACGAAGACAAAACGCGTGGCCGTTGGCTATGATCTGTTTACATTTCGCTTACGCGCGCGAATCTCGATGCAAGAAGACATGGCCAAGTGACACAAAAAAATCGGAAGAGTGGCAAGGTTCCCACTGTTCATACCTCCATGGCTGGTATCTAGAGCATTCAGTAGACGATTGATATTTTGCAATACACATGTAATTGCTATCTATGGGAGAAGCTGTGCTGTCTATTATTAACGAACTTCCGACTTATATCTTCAAAAGATTCAGTATAACACAATAAGGAATAATCTCATATCTATAAGGCACATTAAGAACTGAGATGAATACGAGGTGGAACTACCTTCGGAGCTTTGACGGCTAATATATACACTCGCCAGGCTTACTATAACGGCTCAGAGAGAGTAGTTAGCCCGCCTTTCACCCACCAATGACTACTTTAGCAATCATTACAGATCTAGACTTCTGTCAAAAAATTGGATTTTTAAACGATCTTCTGTTTAACAAAGAAAGATCTGAGATGTTTCAACTGCCAGAAGCAAGTGCCACCGAGGGCCACTAGTTGAATAAGGGACCAGCGCACGACACGAGAGTTGGTAGCCTCACTCAAGTCTCTGAATAATGCCTCTCTTTCTCTCGTGAGCTTCTGCTCCCTTCTGATTTCGAGCACCTTGTTACTGAGAACCTTGACTCTTTCGGTTAACGAGTGCACCTTTCCCTTCTTCTTGGAGTCGAGCTCTTCGCCATCTCCAATCTGGAACTCAACATCGATTTTGGTCTTGATCTTGGCCAACCATCCCTGCGATTGTGGTTGGAAGCAAATTCTGTGGTCACCGCTGTCAATTGCAGAGAATGTAAACTCACCTACCGGGGCACCTTTCTGGTGGACGACCCTGTGGTTGTCATCGAACACTTCCTGTAAATTCTTGTTAGTTTTCTGGTCGAAGAAGGGATAGAGCAAATTCTCAATAACGTACCTCAACATCTATGATGACGCCCAGTTGCTTCTGTGTTGCCTGTGTGAATGAGTCTGTGGTCTGATCGAAGACCTCCACCTCGTACTTGCCCAGAAGTAAAGTTCCTTGAGAAAGCTCCTTGTAGAAGCACTTTCTCTCTCCACCAGAGAGGTAGAAGTAGAATGCATTGGCCGATGCAAGATAAAAGAAAAATGCTGACAAGAGCGAAAGCTTCATCTTGGTTAGGCTTTGTAGTCGTGAGATTTGTTTATGGTGTGTGTTTGTCTGTGTGTGTTCTTTTTTTTTACGTGACACGTCTGCCTTTCCGCGAACTACGACGCGTTCGCACCCTGTCGTTCAAATCAACAGCCCCGCGAATTTCGTTACAGACACACCAACTTTGCCAAAACTCACAACAAGCCCTCTTGCTGATTCTGTGGCCTTTTATCCTATGAACCTGTCCCTCCTGGATCCCTTCTCCGCTCTCAAGGAGTACCCAGAGCACCTGACACACACTCTCTCGTTTGGCCACTCCGTTTGCGTACGATACAACAAGCACGGGGACTACTTAGCTTCTGGGCTCCTGAACGGTACGATTATCATCATTGACAACGACACCAAAGGCGTCATAAAGAAGTTCAAGGGACATACTAGGTGCATCCAATCATTATGCTGGTCAGATGACGGGCGTTATCTTCTCTCGTCATCGAGAGACTGGAAATGTATTGTATGGGACTTGTCTACAGCATCGATTCTCAAGACATTCACATTCAACGGTTCGATTTGGAGCTCAGAATTCAATCCATCAAACTCTGGAGAGTTCGTTGTATCTCCTGTTGATAGTTTTCCAAAACTTGTGTCTGAGGATGGCGAAATGAAAGATCTACTGGACTCCAAAGTTGTGGTAACAGCCTTTCATCCAAACAGTGAGTTCATTTTTGCAGGCACTAACAAAGGAATGATCCATGTGATCTCAAGGCAAACTCTTAAGACAGTTTATTCTCAAAAGATTGTCAATTCGAGTATAAGGAAGATTGTGTTCTCTTTGGATGGCAAGAGGGCGGCTGTCAATTGTTCTGATCGTATTATTCGGCAAATCGTACTCCCAGACTTCGCTGACGATCCAGCATCTTGGGAATTGGAGATTGAGCATAAATACCAGGACTTGGTGAACAGGCTTCAGTGGAATTCTATTCTCTTCAGTTCCAACGCAGAACATCTGATTGCTTCTGCTTCTGGATCTGTGCATGATATATATGTATGGGAAACATCTATGGGATCCCTCATCAAAATTCTTGAAGGCCCAAAGGAGGACTTGCTCGACATTGAATGGAACTTCCAAAAATGTATTATATGCGCCACTGGATTTGATACAGGTACCATATATATGTGGAGCGTTGTTGTGCCTCAAAAATGGAGTGCCTTGGCACCAGATTTCGTGGAGATTGAGCAGAACATCGACTATGTTGAAAAGGAAGACGAATTTGATGTTGTCCCAGAAGCTGAAATCAATCAGAAACAGCTGGACGAAGAGGATGAAGTTATTGACATTGTCGAACGCGAGGCTGTTGATGCAAGAGGGTTCAGCTTGGGGCCTGGTTATGTTATCCCCATTGAGTACGATGGTTTTGACTTGTAATGTTTATCAATGGAGTGTCTTTAGTCCTATATGTATTGATGACTGATAATGATCACCTGCGGCAATAAAGTCAACTGGCTAAAGATGATCTGAAAATATAGCGAGAGGCTGAAACAAGCAATTCCCAGTCTCGCAAACATCGTTAGAGGCCATCGTTGCCACAGGTAGGTTTCAGGACCAAGGCAGAACCGGGTCCAGGCTTTTTCATATATGGACCCCAAGGCTAGATTCCATATCCGCGCACGCCAAACGAATTGCACCAAAACGAGCCGAAGACGCCGATAGCCGCAGTAAACAATAGGAGAATATGTAAAAGGCAGCTTTATATTGGTACCAACCTATCCCTATCATCTATCTGGGCTAGTCAAGGTTGAGATTCAGGCTTGAACACTCAAGCATTAGGGGGTTTCGTTACATCCCCATTCTAGGCCGAACCTCAATTCTAGGTTCGCGCGCTGCAGCCTTCGACAGCCTTAGACTGATCCACACCAGCGCCTTGTTTCCCTCAGTCTTTTCATATCTCTAAAAAGCCCCCTGAAAGAAAACTAAGAGCCATCCTCGTCTGGAAATGAGCTCTTCAGTAGGGGAATATAGTGTGGAGTTGTCTTCAGCCATGTCAGCCCGGTCTTCGTTGTCTCCTTCCCTCAAGTCCCGGTGCCTAGACTCAGCCCGCGCACATTGTTAAGTACACAACATTGGTCTCTTGTTGATATCCCCCCAGTAACAACACACATGAAAATCAGGTATGAGCATTTTGGTGATGGAGCACACCAGCACAGTCGCGAGATATTTAAACCGCAAGATCCCCCCTTTCCTTGAGCCACCCACGGTCCTCTCCACTTGGATCCCTACAGCTGACACAGCGATAGGGTTGCCACTGATCCCTCACCATGGTAAGTTAGCACCAGGAACCTCCATGGTCCCTCTGGCCCGATCGGATCCATTGTCCTCTGAGAAGCCACCATTTTATCTGTGTCATCGTGTGTCGGAGCAATCCTGTCTATCTACCGGCTTTCCAAGCAGGTAATGGCTTGATCGTACACCACATACTCGTCTGTTACACCCTTAGGATTCTGGAGCAACTCAATACCACCAAGCAGAGTCCTTGTCTGGTGCTCTGATGGTGATGCTTGCGGTATGGTGGCGCGGATCCGATCCGACTCCAGTCATCGCGCGATGAACTCACACTAACATACCGCACATAGGAGAATGCCAAAGCCAGCCATCGCCAGAGCCCCTCTATCAACTCATTGGGGTCCGTCATTGAGCCTCTGACTCCCCCGGATTTGGGAGACCATTTTCCCATTACGCAGAACGGACAGTTCTCTTCGAGTGACTTTTCGAACCCTCATTCCGCATCAACCACCCCGCTGTCATCTCTCAACACCAACATCGGGGGCAACACTTTCAGATCCCGCTTCAAGTCCATGCCCCACGTGACAGAACTAGACTACAAATTCAATCAGCTGAACATTAACAGCCTTCAGAAGCTGACTCGTGACTCCCAAACACCTTCCACAGGTACAAGCTCGAATACTTCGAGTGCCTCCATACCACAGATCCCACTGCTCCGTCACTACACTTCACAGCCACATCCTTCGACTGAGCATAATCAATATCTTCTCCAGAAGCCAATTTCGCAGCAGCTTACGTATCACCAGTCTTCACAGGTTCCAAGGCAGCATGTTCACTACCACTCCTCCCCTGCTATTCATTACCAGCACTCCAGAAGAGAGTCGTCGTCTTCCTCCTCCTCTGCTTCTGCCTCTTCAGGCTACAAGAACTATGATGAGTTAAACCTCATTCCAATCGAGAAGTTGGATATCCTCAAGCTGTCTGTTGATCAATATGGATGTCGCTTCTTACAGAAGAAGCTTGAGACAGACAGCTCTATAAAGGATGTCGTGTTCAACAAGGTCTTCAACAACATGATAGAGCTTATTGTTGATCCCTTTGGTAACTACCTTGTTCAGAAGCTGGTTGACTATCTCTCTACATACCAGAAGAACCTCTTAGTAGAGAAAATCCACCCATATTTGTTTCTGATCTCGATCAACCAATATGGAACCAGAAGCTTGCAGAAGATTATCGATAAAGTTACAAACACTCACCAGATGGATCTGATTATTAAGGGACTTCAGATGAATGACACTACGGTTGCTATGGAAGACAACAACGTTGTCAAGCTGATCAAGGATTTAAATGGCAACCACGTCATCCAGAAGTGCATCTTCAAGTTCCCGTCTGAGAAATTTCAGTTTGTTATCGATGCCATTTGCTTGAACGACAACATTGTCCGCATTTCTACTCACAAGCATGGTTGTTGTGTGCTTCAAAAGCTCTTGAACAATGCAAACTTTGACCAGATCCTAAAGATTTCCAAGGTACTTTTGCTGTTCTTGCAAGAGCTGATCAACGACCAGTTCGGCAACTATATCATCCAATTCCTTTTTGAGCTAGACTTCCTAAAGAGTTCTAACAAGATTGACTTCCTAGTCGATGAGTTCTTTGCCAAAATCTACAAGAACATTGTCCGTTTGTCCTGCCTCAAGTTTTCATCCAATGTGATTGAGAAGTTCATCAGGGTGTTGAAAATCAAACGCAACTATTACTACTTGAATGAGATTATAAAAGTGGTGAACGCAAATTCTGAAGTCCTCATAAAGGACAAGTTCGGGAACTATGTTATCCAGACTCTAATCGACCAGTTCTACGGTGTTGCCGAGCTGAACATGGGGATAAATGTCCTCGTGAACACTGTGAAGAGCTATCTTCCCATCATCAAAGCTGCACCTTACGCGAGAAAGATGCAGTTGAAGATTCAACAGCTGGAGTCAAGCTACAATATGAGCCCCCTATATGTGAGAGATGTACCAATTTTGCCTACTAATCATGCTGGTTTTGAGATGTATCCAAATTTGGCCAACATTGACATGCGCACGGACATCAAGAACAATGATGACATTCATACAATGGCAACTGGACCGCAAGTTCCACCGTCTATCTACACAAACGCATTCTCCATTAGGGAGCCATCTTCCTATCATCCATCTGGTGGCTTCATATCTGAGCAAGACTACTTCAATCACAGTCACAATTTTGTCAACGCCTCATTCGATTGACCAAGCTCTTCCCCCCTCCTGCATACAAATCTCTTATATCCCCTTTGTGTCATTACTATTACGCCAATCTGTACTTTTCGTGTCGATGTCCACTGATGTTTATATATACAATGTTACACATGCTTGATACCTTAATCACCACTTGAACAGTTCAATACTGTTCGGTGAAAGTAGTGCCAGTTTATCTCTCAGTAGGGACTCCTGACCGACCCAAGAAGCACTGAGAATATGAGAGCCAGGAATCTCATTGTTTGAGATAATTTTGATAGGAGTTGTTTGGTTAATGTCATAAATCTCCACTAAGTCCTTGGTATCAATAATAAATCCGTCACTGCTAATCTTTGTAAGTTGTTCACCGAATGGGTTAACAACATTCTTGGTAGTTTGGTAATCCACAAGACAACGGTCAAAACCACGCCGTATATCAAACAACTGCAGCTTTGACCCGATCGATGAGCCCAAAATCAAGTTGTCATTCATAATCTTCAGGTTTGTGATTGATCGTAGATGAGTCTTGTTGTACGACGATTCTTGGCGTGTCAGCCGAGCACGGTAGTCCCATATACTCACCATCCCTGATCTGAACCCGATTAAAGAGACGCTGGCATCCCTGTGATCGACACTGAGTGCATCACCATTAATCTGGCACGCCTCCACTGCATCCGGAAGTTCAACGGGGGTTGTGTAAATATTCTTGTTGCCACATATGATGAGTCGATTGCAATGGGGATTGTATTCTGAGACGTTAAATGACTCTTTGTTCCTCAAGATCTTGTGAGAATCCGTTACCTCCATATTGTAGTTCATGTGAAGAAACTCCACCTCACTGGGCTCATCCATGGAACCATACCACGTCCGGGAGATAATCCGGCCTTCAATGACATGTAACTTTCTCAGAATAGATGCACTTTTGTTAACTCTGAACCATATTGGAACGGGATGTACCATTTCTGCCTCCCCAGCCGCTTCTCGTGGTTCCCAGTCAATTGTGTAGACGTTTGTGAGGTCACTTCCCACGAACATGGAAAGTCCCTCCAACGGCATGATCTTCGTTATTCTCGATGGAAGCTCAAATCTTAGTGACTCTCCATGCCTTAGTTGCTGTAGCTGACAACGACGGTGAGAAGATTCAACCGCCCCAGTTGTACTCTGTCTAAGTCGTGCCTGGGGACTCAAGTACTGGGGATACGGTAGTTTCGGTATAATGCGCTCCCTCTCTCGAAGCCTTGCACTCTTTTTGGCACGGGTCTTGATATCATTCTGCTTTTTGATCTTGTTGTCTGTATAATTGTGACTTCGTACGGAGTTGTTTTCAATCTTGAAGTACCTCTTCCTCTCAAGGTCGAAGTAAAAGCCCGGGATTTCGGGTTGTGAGGGCATCCCAGATAGTTCAAGTCCCTATGTAGAGTATGTGAGAGCTTTCAAGCTGATCAGAATGGCTTTCAACCAGTAGTTCAGACTATATTGTAGATTGGAGTATGTCATATATTCGTTGCGATGCGCGGTCTCAATTTCTTCTCAGGTTTATGCACGACAGGCCTCAGTCCCTTAGTACGTGCAGAAAGGATCAAATATATATATATCGGCAAGACCCGCTTCAATATTACCAGATTAGTCTCAAATAATTATTCTAAGCTAGTCTTGCATAGAAAAGACTTGGATAGCATATTCCTCAACATGGAATGGATCTAGGACAGGACCTTGGTTTGAATATATCAAGGACCGGTAAAGGGACTAGCCTTCGATGGAATTTCCCCCAGCTAAACATTGACAGTCATCATTTAAAATGCATTAAAAGAAACATGTTCATAATCCCTCAGGTGTTTCCAACTGCTGGTATGGCGGTAAAGTCGATCACACGTCTAGTTCTTGCTCCATTCCTCGGGCGGTTGAAAGAAGCAGTGGGGAGGGGAATAGCAGGATCATTGGATGTATGGTCAGGTGTAGACCAGTCAGCGGGGCAGAAGCTTCTGTTGATGATAAGAGACTGTGCTCTCATCTCTGCCACTGGGACAGATGACGTAGGATCTCCTGTGCTAGGCTGGGACTCCACTTCACGGCGGCACAACGGGCAGGACACATTCGACTTGAGCCATTCCACAAGACAAGAACGTCCAAAGATATGGTCACAAGGCATTTTTACTGGAATATGTTCGGGTTGGGCAGTACTCTCTGATTCTGTTGTTGTTTGATCTTGGTTTCCAGCTCTTGAGCTCACAAGATACTCGGAGTGTCTTCTTGCTGTAGCATCTGTGGGGAACCAAATACCTGGATCTGTCTCCAGTACATGAGTTCTCTTTTCCAATGCCTTCTTGCGCTTCACTTCTTCTTCCTTGTGGTCCACGAAAACAGTAGCGGTAAGCGGAGTTTCAAAGGCCTCGTAGCAAATGGGGCAGCTGTTCTCTGTCTTGCTGAGATTTTTAGGATCAACGATTGCCAAGTGCTCAATAGCATCCTCCGTGGCTCTTTTCTGCGTCGTGGCGTGGATTCCAACTTGCTGCTGCATCACGTTCTCAATCATGTCCCTCAGAAACGGCGGGATGTTGTTGAAGTTGAACACAGGCTCCCCATTGGCGGTATTTCCTTCTGGACCGACATTCGTTCTATTGATGGTGACAGAGAACTGTGGGATTGCTGTTCCGAAACCTCCTCTGAACAAGACATCTGGTTCATTTGTTGGGACCTGCTCTAGGTTGGTACCCTGTGGGGGAACAAACAGCGGGATCGCATGGATGCGTGGCGGCGGCTCCTGTCGATCATTTGTGTTGCCACCCGCTGATGGTCTGGGCGTGTTACCATCTCCTTGGTTACTCATATCAAGTGGTTCTCTAAGTCGTGTATGGTTCTGTACCGAGATAAGACAAAAGGAAGAGATAGATCTTATGTGGGATTTGCCGCCACTCAGTGATCTTCGCGATGGTTCTAGAAGGATTGTTGCCCGATACCGATTTCTCGAAGGGCACGCAGGGGGGACTACAATGAAGACATTTGTGGATTCCTGTGGAATCATCAGATGTATTGTCTACGGATATTCTCCACAAGCGTCTTCTGATCTGGCGGAAGAGTTGCAACGATCTCGGGCGTCAACATAAGCACCTGTGCTATTGTCTCCGCTTCCTGTGGGGAAAGTTGGGCCAGCTTGGCAGCAACCTGTGGCGCTAAGGATGGCCATTTAGAGGACAGTTGAGGATTACCTGTCATAGGCGTGTTGGCTTGCGGTGTGGGAACAGCGGGACTGAATTGCGATTGTGCAGGTCTGGCGACCTGGAGTGCCGTAGTGATGATGTTTGGGTCAATGAGACCCATCAAAAGAAGCGCCTGTGCGCCAGCAATTGGGATATCTGGTCTCGCATTAAAGGCTTGTTGAAGAACCTGTGGTTGAGAGCCGGCAAACGACTTGAGTGTAGCGATCATTTCAATCAGTTGTGGTGGTGTCAAACCTTGAAGGTTCTCGGAGATTTTGTCCTCCACAGCAAATGCTTCTGTTCTGAACGGTGGCAGGTATTTGGAAGCCTGGGCTAGAATTTCAGGGATCTTAACATCTGCATTCGGAAGCTGCATTTGCTGAGTCGGGTACTGTTGAAACTGCTGCTGCTGCTGCTGCTGAGGCGGAGGTGGCGGTCCACCTTGTGCTGTTGTTGAAGAGCTTCCCCTCAACATCTGGGGCGGAAGATTGACATAAAATGGAAGGTGCTCTCTGCTTAAAACAAGAGGTACACGATCTGACATTGAGCCTTTTAGTGCCTCTTTCGATAGTTCCACACGAAGCCTTCTGTTAGCGCCGAGGGTAACTTGGCTCAAGAGCTCCATACCCATCTGAGCCTGTGCAGGATCACTGTACTCCACAAACACAAAGTTCTTTGTTCGACCAGATGGGTCGATTCTGACTCTGATGTCTACAATATCACCACTTCCAGCAACAACGCTGCGGACGATCTGGTCGTTCCAGTCCTTTGGTACGTTTCCAATGTAGAGAACGCTTGAATCGTCGGATTGAGGACTAAGCTTCTGCTTCTTTCCGACTGGTTCCGACCCTTGGCCTCTTGTTGAGCGGACAGAGTAAGCATTTCGTGACATCTCCGATTATTGGGGTCTATGATAATCGATGAACGGGTGGCAATGGGATGTCTTATGCCCTGAAATGTTGTTCTGAGAGAACAGCACACTTGTTTTCTTTTTTTCTTTGGCAGACTCGCGCACGCGCGATCTGTTTGGGAGGACTAGGCTAAACCTGAAAGAGGGACTCCTCAATTTTAATCAGCCTCTTCATTTCCGCTACATCTAGTCTAGAACATTCCATACAGCCATAAGAATACTCATTATATTACTGGAGATTACCGTAGACTCCATTTTTATAGTTGGTCTTGACTTCTAGGACTTGCTCTCTCTGATCAGGAGGAAGCGATGCAATAACATCATCGCTGAGTTCGATAACTTGCTTAATCATCTCGATCTCTTGAGGTGAGAGCGTTACTTGTGTTGAGGACTCCTTTGGTTCAGCCGAAGTACTTTCTATAGCACTTGCAAGCAGGATTGATTGGATAGCCTGTGCATCAACCTTGTTCGTCGTCAAGAGAGTTTCCACAATCGCGTAAGTCAGTTGTGGACATTGGGCAAGCAGTTCCTCCATAAGCATTGGGTTCTTCTGAGCCATGTTTACGGCATCAGTTATGATCTGTTGGCGACGAGAATCATCGAACTGAGCCAATGAGTTGGAAATGGCAGAAGAGTACGTTTCTCCTGGATTGAGTTGTCTTCCAAGAGGTAGAGGCGGTAATGAATCATCAGTCTTCGACTTCAAGTTTGATGAACCAATGGAGTTTTCCCATGAGAAGTCACACTTGAGTTGTCGATTCCCAATGGAATAACTTCCGAGGTTTCTGACGGCAGAAGATGCAGTTTCGACATCTGGGTATTCAACAAATGCATATCCCTTTGACTTCCCGGTTTCTTTATCAAACATCATTTTTAAGTTGACAACAGGTCCAACGGACTTTGCAATCTCTGTGTTTCAATGTTAGTTTCTTGCTTTTAGGTCATTATATGTATTTGATCATGAACTTACCTAATACCTGCTCCTCTGTCTGGTCATACGGGATCGACCCGATATAGATCACTTTACTTGGTGCTCTGTCAGACATCAGTGTAGTGAAATTATATTACTCTTGTTAATTGAATAATTAAGCACAACGATCAAATTGGTATGTTTTAGAGACAAGCTTTGTGTTGTCGTTCAGTTGTGTTTTCCAAAAATTTGGGTCTGCGCGCGAATCAAGGGGGTCTAGGAACTAGTCTGGCATATTGGAAAGCTGGAGTCTTCCGACATCTAGCCTAGACTAGCCCCCACCTTTTTTTTTTCTTTTCAATATGCCATGCTCAACTGTAACCAAAAGTCCTGGTCCTAGGTTTCAGCAACATAAATGTAGACCTAGGGTTAATTAAAAAGGCACGTTATGTCAATATATTGCGACTAGGCGACGACTCAGTCTCTACAGTTATGAAATATATTCTACCTATCGGGGGGGCTAAAGAGCTCTATACTCAGTAATTTCCCGATCACATTTCTACTCTACAAGACGTTGAATACAAAACCACTGAATCAACTCTACAATATGTGTTGCAGTTTAAATTGAGTGTGTCAATCAACACCTGAACACCAGCACTCCTTTTCCGTGGATTTTGCTTGTTCATTTACATCCCCAATTGCATTTAATCTGAATCAAAACAAGTCATTTAGGCTTCTTTTTGGGGGCAATATCGATATAATCATGAGTCTAAAAAATATATTCACTAGTTATGAAACATATTCAATGAGAATCTCTTTTATCAGAGACTTGGAGTCTAACGATTGAAATATCGACCGTAAACTTTAAATATTGAGAAAAAATTGGCGTATAAGACCCGACTAAATATTGTATTGACGAATTCCCAAGTCTCTAAAGCAATATGAAAGGAATTTTCGTAGAAAAGGCCCTAAAGGACTAGGCAAAAAAGTAGAACAAAGCCTGTATTAAGGGTGTGCATAAATGCCACTGCCGGACAGTATGAGTTATGCATCAACGGTTGGAAAAAACGCTGGTCCCCCCCGCCAACAAAGATATACACGCTCTTGTTTTCGTCATTTGATTTCACCATAACAAAAAAAAATGGACGCCAGGGAAATCAAGACACATATTACAAGCCTGGACAAGGCCAAGGATGACAAGACGATTCTGGAGATCCTCAACATTCTCAAGAAGGAGATCAAGCCTACGGAGCAGCTTCTCAGGGATACAAAAGTCGGTGTCGCAGTAAACAGACACAAGTCTTCAGAGAACAAGGAGATTTCCACCCTTGTGAGCAAGATCATCAAGTACTGGAAGGATGAAGTGACAAAAGAGAAGAAACTCAAGAGCACCAGCAATGGCTCCAAGAAGGCGGTGAGTGCGCCATCTTCCTCTTCCACAGCACCAACAGCCAATGCCACACGAAAGCAGAAGTTCGTTGCCGACCAGCCTAGAGATGCCAAGAATGACGGTGTGAACACCTCGATCTACGACAACAAGACCAGAAACACATGCGTACAATCGCTTTACAACTCGTTGTGTAAAGAATCCGAGCATCCACCACATGCTCTTCTTTCAGTCGCCAAGGAGATCGAGCTAGAAGTTTTCCGCCTGGAGAAGCTCGATGCCGCATCGAAGAAGTACTCTGCCAAGATGAGAACGCTGTTGACCAACCTCAGGCAGGCCAACAATCCAGAGTTGCGAGCCAAGCTCAACAATGGCGACCTGACTGCTAAGGAGTTTGTCCGCATGGATCCGAGAGACATGGCACCGGAGGCGCTGAAGAAGGAGCTTGAGGCCATCAAGGCCAAGAACATGCACAATGCCCAGGGAGCCACGCAAGAGAGAGCCGTCACGGACAGATTCACGTGTGGCAAGTGCAAGGAGAAAAAAGTCAGCTACTATCAGCTGCAGACGAGATCTGCGGACGAGCCGCTCACGACGTTCTGTACGTGTGAGAACTGTGGAAACAGATGGAAGTTCTCATAAGATTGGGCATATTCTAATATACACACGAGCAGAAATTCAGAGTAGTGAGTGTCCTTTTTGTTGTTTTTCCTTTTTGACGTAATCTATATAATACAAGCCTCCCCGCGAAATGCAAACAAAGAAGATGGAGGGGGTGGAGGAGGGGGTGGAGAGAGATATCTTTTGTGTTGATTTTCAAATCCCGTCACAATTCCCCAACCACTGTTTTAAAAGGTGTCAACTTCCAAATGATTGGAGCGCTCAAGAGTTCGAAGCAGTCGCTCCCGGCTTTCATTGGCTCGCGCTGGGCCTCCACAGCATCAGCGGCCAGAGCGTGGCTCCCCATCAGACCACAATATTGCGCAAGCTTCATTCCCAACGTACCAGCCCAACAGACACGGCTGCTTGCGACGGACAACACCGGAGTCGATCCGAAGCTCGTGGATCTGATGTTTCGGATGGAGACTGCTCCCGGTGTGAAGGATGCGATCCGCAACTTCAAGAAGGTGGTGGAGGAGAAGAACTTTGACATTGAGAACACAAACTTCCTCCAGTTCTTCTCTCTGACGAAGGACAAGGACCTGGAGGAGGCCCTTCAAAGGAGTAAGTCTATGTGTGTGTGTGTGTGAAAACCTAGCTCTGATACTAACACCTCACCTTTCAGTATTGATTGAGATGGACAATGCTGGGATCCGAATCTCACCGGCAACGTATGTACACACTTTTTTTTTGTTTGACATTCATACGTTGAGATACTAATCATATAGAACAGTGCGCGTTCTCTACTGCTTTCCCTATCCAAGATATCCACAGGTATACCCTTCAAGTGAGGCTTTCTTTGTCATGTTCATTCATTCAAGTATTCAAATAAACGTATATCACACAGTCATATCTTCATTCTCGTTGGCTTAGTGTCTTTTCAAGTAGCGTCCATATTAGTCTTTCCGTGAAACTCCATTTCTGCCACCAGTAGATGTCGTCCGTTGTGTCATACAGGAACAGCCAACGTACCAGGGGATCGATGTGTCTTTCCACAGACACGTATTGTATCAATAGAAGCAGTATGAGGAAGATCAAAAGGAACATGTTGACAATGGGGAGTGTAGGAGCGAGCCTGTCAAAGCACCGCATGACGATCTGGGCGATGCTGATTCGTGTTATCGGCTCCTTGGGGCTTTTCTTGTCAATTTTGGCTCTCTCGGAGAGTAGATGGAGTTTGGTGTGTGGGGATTTGAGAGATGCCAGGCCGTTTGGCAGAGAGAATTCGTCGTTTGTTACAAGCCGTAGTGGTTCCTTCTTCGCAAGCTTCTCGATGTTCTCGTCAATGTGCCTGTTGAGCTTCTCGAACTCGTAATCCGTGAACATGTCCTCGGGCTGTGTGGGTATCGCCAGTGGTGATCCAAGAGACGACGGTACCGTAAACCCTCGACTGTCGCTCTTCTCGTGGACATATTTGACAAAGTCCAACTGGAGGAGGTCGTCCAAGAAGGCGAAGAAGATGTCCTTGCTGACGCAGACGTCCGGGTACCTGGCGATGAACATCTTGACGGTGTCCCACAGCGGGTCGTTGATGAGAATGTGGAACTTGGTCTCTGTGCGATCGAGGAAGCCCTGGATCTGGCGCGAGTGCACGAAGGGCAGCCCCGGATTCGTGCTGAAAAGAAGAACCTGGATCTTGCTTCTCGTCTCGATGATCTCCATTTCAAAAATAGCGGCCTCGGGCTTTTCTGTAAAAGATTTTTTTTGCCGGGGAGGTTAAGTTGTTTGTTTTTGTTTTTGTCTTCTGGTTATGCTTTGTTTACATTTTGGAGGGCGGTAAAAAGCAGCCCGCGAAAACTTCCATTTCTGGCATGTGACACAATTCTTGGGCCGCAAATCAGGGGAGGTGGTGGTGGCAGCTTTTAGTGGGAAGACTCAAATTAAGATAAGCTCCCTCACAGCCAATCAGAGCAGCCGCACGCTTAAATCTCCACATGCTAGAAAAAAAAAGACAAAGCACTTAACAAAGAGAGAGAGAATCACGTGCGATTACGGGAGGACTTGCCGCACCTCCAAGCGGCTCATCTCCGCCTTATCGGGAAATATTCGCGGCGCTTCCTTTTTTTCTACATAAACTCTTCGCATCGCTCTCTAACACTCTCTATTTCTAATCGGCTAACAAGAAGTTCCTTCTCTCACACACACGCCAATGACCAACGAGCAGACCGTCCAGCCACTTAAGAACAGCATCCTCGAGCTCATCGGCAACACGCCGCTCGTCCGCCTCAACAAGGTCCCGCAGTCGCTGGGGATCAAGCCACAGGTGCTCGCCAAGGTGGAGCTCTTCAACGCTGGTGGAAGTATCAAGGACCGTATTGCTCTCCGTATGGTGGAGCAGGCGGAGAAGGAGGGCAGAATCAAGCCGGGCGACTGTCTCTGTGAGCCAACCTCCGGTAACACCGGTATCGGTCTTGCTCTTGCTGGTGCTGTCAAGGGCTACCGTGTGATCATCACGCTCCCAGAGAAGATGTCCAACGAGAAGGTTTCTGTTCTCAAGGCCCTCGGCGCTGAGATCATCAGAACTCCAAACGAGGCCGCCTGGGACTCCCCAGAGTCCCACATTGGTGTCGCCAAGCGTCTCGAGAAGGAGATTCCAAACTGTCACATCCTCGACCAGTACGGTAACATCAACAACCCAGAAGCTCACTACTACACCACTGGTCCTGAAATCTGGGAGCAGGCCGGCGGTAAGGTCACCGCCCTTGTCGCTGGTGCCGGTACCGGAGGTACTATCACAGGTATTGCCAAGTACTTGAAGGAGCAAGACCCAAAGATCACCATTGTTGGTGCTGACCCAGTTGGTTCCATTCTTGCTGTTCCAGAGTCCCTCAACAAGACCGACATCACCCAGTACAAGGTCGAGGGTATTGGTTACGACTTCATCCCAGATGCCTTGAAGAGAGAATACGTTGATCAGTGGTACAAGACCGAGGACCAGGAGTCCTTTACTCTTGCCAGAAGAATCATCTCTGAGGAGGGTATTCTTGTAGGTGGTTCTTCCGGTTCTGCCATGGCTGGTGTTGTCAAGTACTGCCAGGAGCACCCAGAGCTCACCGAGGAGGACACCATTGTTGTTGTCTTCCCAGACTCCATCAGATCTTACTTGTCCAAGTTTGCCGATGACGAATGGATGAAGTCTAACGGTTTCGAGATTGAGACTAAGAAGAAGGCCAAGGACTTGTCTACAGCTTCCATCAAAGACCTCAACCTGAAGCCAGTTGTCACTGTTTACGCCAACGAGAAGGTTCAAACCGTCATTAAGCTCTTGAAGGAGAACGGTTTCGACCAGCTTCCAGTCCTTTCCACCAAGACTGACAAGCTTATTGGTTTGGTCACTTTGAGTAGCTTGCTCAAGGGTTTGTCTTCTGGTAAGGTTTCTTCTGCTGATGAGGTTGAGTCTTCCATCATTGACTTCAGAAGAATGAACAACTTTGACGAGGTGAGTATGTTCAACGAGAACAAGTCTTCTAAGAAGAAGTTCATGCCAATCACTGAGAACACCCAGTTGAGCGATTTGAACAAGTTCTTTGAGAAGAATGCTTGTGCTATTGTCACTGACAAGGAGATGAAGCCAGTGCATGTTGTTACCAAGGTGGACCTTTTGGACTACTTTGTTGCAAACTGATTTCTTCCTCGGTCGTTTCTTGGTTTTATGGTATAGAGTTTCATTTAATGTTGATTTTATGCATTCATGTATGTTATAAGGGTTTTTTTTCTCTCTGTAGTGTTCTTACCTTGATGCGGATACTGGTATGCCCAAATTAGTAGATCTTGCATTCCATTCATATGCTCCGCTGTTTTCGTACTATATAGACGATTGTCCCTAGATACCCACATCCATATTCTGATGTTCTGACGTACAAAGTTTATATACATAGGTCACTGTTTTCCTTCAAGTACGTTTCTAGTAAACAGTGGAATCGACTCCTTATTCTTATTCGGCTTGATGTGCTTCATATAGTACCCCTTTCTTACTGGAAGGAATGTATCCAACATGATATTCTGTAACAATGAGAAGAAATTGGACGAGATCCAATAGAGGACAAGTGCGGCTGGAGCTTGTGTTGAAACAGCCATGAGAAACACAGCACCGAATCTTCCCAAATTCAAGAATGATTCTTGTGGTGTTATTCTTTTGGATCTAGAAACTGAAGTTTGTGTTAGTTGATAAGCTGCATAGTTCCATTCAACGTTGGTTATCATGAGTCCACCAAGGATAATGGGTAGGATTCCCGTTGGATCGGAAACAGAGAGATCGGTAAAGAATCCGATTCCTTCAAACGTCAAAGATGGATCCAAAGGGTTTGATGCGACTTCTGTATATCCGCTCAGTTCTCTGAAAGTGGCACTGAGTGCTATCCATACAGGAATTTGAGTGATTGGAAGGAGCATGTTTTTCCACATCTCACAATTATGATCTTTAAAGAGTTGTTGTTGTCTCTTTCTTCTCTCTTTAGCGGTCAATACCACGATCTGATCATAAGTCAATGAAGAAGCAGCACCTTTGATGAACTGGGCTTCTGTTGAGGTGTTGATAGATTCTCGTGCTTTGGACTGTACAGCTCTCTGTGCGAGCTTGAGTCTTAAAATAGGTCCCATTGCTGCCACAACGGGCCGTAGTGAAGCTTGGACTCTGAGCCTCTTTCTCTGTAAAACGGCAAGTGGGAGTGTAATTGCTGATCTCACTGCGATTGTTGTGATTGGGATGAAGAGCCACCAGGGAAGTGATGATGCGGTCTTGAGAGCCTCCATTGATGTCGTTAGAGTCGTCATCAACTCAGCAGGGGATGTCCCAAAGCCACGAATGTGTCTTGGTGGCTTCAAGCTCCTTACTGATGGCAAATATCGTGTTCTGTACATCTTTGCTGTGTTCTTTTGTCTGTGGTTTGTTCCTGACTGATGTTGTTATTGTCAAAGAAGTTGAAAATTTTCGTGTTTACCTTTTTAGTCTTTTGTAATTGTTTACGCTTAGTCCAGGGTGAAGGAACTATATATATATCAAGTTCTATAGTAATTCTTCTGAGTTCATTTCTCAATAACGTATTTCTTTTGCCAACAGAATCCTGGTGGAGTTGGCGTAGTCAAAAACACATCACACCACACAATACAGGATACAACACATACACACACACAAAAAAAGGAACATTCATTAGTTAATCCGTAGCAGATCCATCTCTCGGTCTATAGTAAGGCAGCTGCTCCACGATATCTGGTGGTAATCTTCCTTGTACTTTTACTGCATAGATCCCCGGAACGTAGTTATTCACCCTGAGCCATTTGGCAACCCATGATTTCTCTGGTTCTCCAATGGCAACAAGACCTTCAAATGTGGGTGATGTTGTGGCAAGACCGACCTCAAGGTCTTCAACACAGTTAGGACAGCCTTCTTCTTGGAATCTCTAAAGGGTATTTTGTGTTAGTTTCCATCCAACTTCTATCAAGAATCAGGACCTAAAAAAGGACGAGACACAAAAAAAAAAGGACATACCTTTGCGGATTCCACAATACCACATAACATACACGCTCTTTGTGAACTCATAATAGACCCAGGCGTGATTAAATCAACTTATTTTGATGAATAAAGTTGTGGCGAGAAGTCTCTCGTTCAGTGTTTCAATGTGGTGTCTGGGTGTTTGTAAGGTCACGTGTTTTTACATAAGCAAAATTTGAAGGGTGGAGTGATTTGCGGGGGGGTGGGGAAAATATGGGTGTGTTCGACAAAATAGGGGGGAAAGGCATTTGTTGGGTATTTGTGGTGGTTGGTGGATGATTTATATAGGTTAATTGGGTGGGAATTGGCTGGATATGATGATATATATCCCTGGAGGAGGGTTTGAAGAGCAAGGATTGGCTGCCTTTTTTTGGGGTGTCAGATTTTGGTGAGATTGCCGGGGAACACAGCTCTCTTATCAGCTGTCAAAGCAAATGCACACGACTGTGTTTCTCATCTAGATAACACGATGGATCATCAAGCTAGCTTATATTCAATGATATAAAGGTAAAGGCTACAACGTAAAATCATCAACGATTCGTTAATCATTCAATCTCATTTCAGTCTAATAAAGTTCATAAGCCTTCTTTTTAGGCCTTACCTTCGTCGTCCTCCTCCTTGATCCATTCATCGTATCTCTGGACGATGCCGAATCTTTGCTCGTGCTGGGACGAGTTGGAGCCACGTCTTGCCTTGTTGAACACCGGAGGGATCTCACCAGCTTCGACGAGATCGGCAATCTCATCACCAGGAGATCCCCAGTTACCCTTACCAGCACCGTTCTTCTTGGTCTTTGTTGGGTCCGCACCTGGGTGACCGTTGTGGGTGAAGTAGTGTGGCTCGGCCTTGGATTCGTGGTAAGTCCACTTGTGAGTTCTTGTCATTGTAGTTTGTAGTTTGTAGTTTGTGTTGTAGTATATGAGGAATGATAAGCAGAGAGAAATCAGAGGGGAATTGGTGGGGCTTTATATACCCCAGATTTTCGGAGTGGGCGGAGTGGCCCATCTCAAAACATGACGTGACTGACTGCTTCGGCGCAATTCCACGCTTTTGAGGGCTTTCCAGAGGGGGAGACAAGTTTTGTGACTCATTTGAAAGGCATTAAATTGTTGATCTTTTTGTAATTGAGTGGGGGGGTCACTTAGTATATAAACTATGGCGTAATAGTGTGGATCTAGTGGATTTCCGTTTTGGTTAATCTGTGTATACACTTACCGGACCATATATACTACTAAAACACACACAAACAGAAAAAACACTTATAGATTAACACCCTCGTAGAAACCAATCACAGTTCATCATGTTGTTGCTTGTCAATCGCCTCTTCCAGGCGGTCCAGTCCTAAATACTTTGCATAAGTTTCCCAGAACACCGCACTATGGGCTCTTTCTTTATGGTACATCCCATCATCTGACTTCTTTGCCAATTCTCTTTCATTTTCTTGCAAACTCTTGAGTTTCTCCGGTAAATCAATTGCTTCTCCTTTTGATAATTCCACCAAATTTTCCATAATTCCTGCAGTATCGATATTTGGTCTCTTTTCACCAGGAATTGAATAATGACCTTGAAGAATCAACGACTCAAATTTGTGACGTTCACGAGGGTCTGCAAAGTCTGCTGTTGAGATTGCTTTGAGGTCCAAAGCGTGTTGCATCTGTCTGTTCAGCCAAGAGCGGCATTCATCGAGGAGTTCATCAAAGTATGAGTCCGAATAAGTAGAGATGACCGGTTCGGATGGATTAGAAGCCACAGCACCCGTTGAAGGGGAATTGGCGTTGGTTGTGATTAAGAGGGTGAAGAATATTGTAAGGAACTTGCTGAAGTGCATCTTTTTTTGATGGGTTCTGAGGTGGGTTGTATGTTTTTTTGTTTTTTTGTCTGGACGAAGAAGACTACCTTTATACGAATGTGTGTGTGGGGAGAAGCCATTTTTTTTTATATGCTGCCGAGGATCTAAAGAGCAAATCTTTCTCTTCAAAAAAAAAAAAAGTAAATTATACTAAAACAGTCACGTCTTCAAACAATTCCCATCCAATTAGTCGAATGATATCAATGACAGTCTGCTGGAATCTCGGAGTCAATTGAGCATAGTTGATGGAGAGTAGGTTTGATCCTTGGCGTGCTTTGAGCGTTAGACTATGTAGTCTCTGTTGTTGAGAAACGATGGAATTGAGCTCTAAGCAACCTGGAAGAACCGCAGGAATGTCAAAGATGTGTGAGTCTGGCCATTCATCTTCAGAATAGTTGATTCCATCTGTTTTAAGCAAAGAAATTGCCTCTTTAGATCGGTTGAATAATTCCCCCTTGACCCCACATAACTCTTCCGATACATCCTTCTGTTGTTCTTTATCCCACAGAAACAGTTTCCCATCTTTCATCGACTCTTTTAATAGATCATAAGGATAAAAGCACATATCCAAAGGATTGAGAATCTGTCCTCCAAATTTCCGCTTATATGCCATCTTTGGACAATCCTCTATGTAATAACCCAAGTAATACCATTGAAGACCCAATTCTTTTGTCAATAGCATCTCTTTCAATCCCGAGACTTTCCCCAATGCCAAATTGCGGTGTTCTGGATCATATATGAAATAAACTGAAGAGATTCCAGAAGGTAGGATATCGAGAAATCCAACTGCGATGAGTTTTGAATCGAGATAATAACACTGATGTACTGCTCCATACTCTTGTACTATCCCATTAATAACTTTGGCATTTGTAGGGAATGGATTTTCACACAAGAATCGTTTGAAACCTTTCCTTGTTGCCTTGTCATTGTGGACATTTCTTTGATATTTGGTGAAAAGTTCGAACTTTTCTTCGGTAAAGACGCTTTCCTCCATCTTTAAGACAATCTTGGAGTCACTGAGATGAAGAGATCCTTCCAAGTTTCTTTTCTCTTCACAAGAGATACCCAAATTTCTGTTAAACTTGTTAACGTCATGTCTATGTTCTTTACCCGGCTTGAACGAATCCCAACGAGTTCTGATTGTGAACATACGACAGCAACTCCTCAGCAAGTCTGGTTTGTAGAGGAATGAACCTGATCTTCTGAATCCTCGTTGGATCAAATTGTCGTACTGACTTGTGGTCATCACGTTTACTTCGAACCCTGTGGAGATGGATTCCGGGTATTTGACGACATTGAGCCAGGAGTTTAGAGACACTGCTTGTTCTTTCGGCTTCTGGTGGCTGCAATACCCACAATGGTCATCTGAGAGATACAATGGTCTTGAAATGAGCATTATTACCCCTCCTTGGTTGTTATAAAAAAGAAAATTGTAAAAGAAAAGAAAAAGGTGTGTCATCTCGAAGAGAAAACCGCAGACTTTATTACCCTTCTACCCGCACTGCACTACACTACACACCCCACACACACACACCATGTTGAGACGCTTGTTCTCCACAAAACCACCACAGAACTTGTTTTCCCTCTTCCCAAAGACGTGTCCGTCGAACCCACCAACCTTCACCATCGACAAGCGCTCTCTTCGTAAGGAGTTTCGTGGGCTCCAACAACAGCTACACCCTGATTCGAACATCGCCACAGCAAACTTTACGGATGAGCAGAGCTCGTTGCTCAACAGGGCGTACAACACGCTGAAGAGCCCTTTGCTGAGGGCACAGCATCTTTTGCATCTACGCTCCGGAGTCGACCTTGCCGAAGACGGTGTTTCCCAGGGTTACTCTGATGGTGAAACACTATTTGAGATTCTCGACATTCATGAACAACTCGAAAGCGCCTCCTCGGAAGAGGAGATCATCGCCTTGAAACAGCAGAACGACAAGCGCATCGCCGAATGTGAAGAGAAACTCGTTGAATTGTTTGAATCGGAAAACTACAAAGAGGCTGCTGAACAAACAGTCAAGCTCAAGTACTGGAGCAACATCGACAGCGCCATCAAAAATTGGGAAGCGGGCAAGCCCGTCAACTTAACACACTAATACATCTCGTCATCTTCACCATCACCAAACTCGCATCGTTCAAACTCGGCCATCTCGTCTTTAGTCGTTGGCAACTGCCTGAGCCAACGCATACGGGGGCCTCCCGTACTCTTATCGTGTAATCTAAAGCCGAACATCTTGAGCTCGTAGCGCCCGTCACGCATCCGCACCTGCTGTTCCACCTCGGTGAAGCGCTTCATGAACATCCCCGGGAACGTCGTTCCGAAGAAGGCGCCATCGATCTGGAGGTAACGTGATGATGTGGGCAGGTAGAGATCGAAACATGCTGGGCAGTACAGCCACACCGTCTCAACACCGGGCAAGTCGTCTCTCCCAACAGGTAAGAGATGCATCCCATCACAATGATAACGGGGACACACGCCAAACTGCTTGCGCTCATACTTGTCGGCCATCAGCTGGAGACCCTGCTTGGTCAGAATGAAGCGCTGGTGGATGAGCCCGTAGAGAAGCTCTGCCGAGTGCTGCACCAGCGGCATGTCGTTAACGTTGATCGGCTTCTCGGGCTCAAAGTCCAGGATCATGTCGAGCGCCTCCCGGTAGAAGGGCACCACCGCACTCAGCCCCGTCAGATTGAAGTCGTCTTCGATGAACTCCGCAGAAACCTCCACGAAGTAGTCGTGCCCAAATAGCGAGCAGAAGTTGGAGATCCACGACTCGAATTCCTCGCTGGAGTTGTCCGTCATTGTGTGTGTGTGTGTCTATTTGCTGGTGTTGATATCTGAAAGAGAAGAGGAAGGGTTTTTCCGCGCTCGCTTCTTAAAGCCCATCCACACACCACACACTACACACTACACACACCACACCACACACTACACACTACACACACCACACTATGGAACCTTTTACGCTTGTTGTGTGTGCGCTGGTCATCGTATCCCTCCAGAAGCTGCTGGCACAGCTCCCGCCTTCGTCATGGCCCTTTGTGCTGCCCTTTTACCTCCGAGTCTCCGGCAACCAGAGCTTTGCTGCGCTCCTCGACAAGAAGAGACAGCGAGCTCAGACCCTCTCGGAGAAGAACGCCCTCTCACCACAGGACCAGTACGCCAAGTGGACAAAGCTCAACCGCAAGCACGACGCCCTGAGCAAGGAGATTGCACAGGCCGAAGAAGAGCTTCTCAGCGTCAAGTCAACGCTCGATACAAGACTCAACTACATCTCAACAGCTCTCACAGCCGCTTCTTTCCTCATGAGATTCTGGTATAGAAAACAACCGGTGTTTTACCTCCCTCAAGACTCCTTCCCTTATCTCGCGGAAAGACTATTGGCATTCCCCTCGGTTCCAATCGGCGCTGTTGGCTTTGGCCAATGGCTCTTCATGCTCGGTGTCTTCTTCACTGGTGTCTCTTTCATTGCTTCCAATCTTTTAAATCAAGGTTTGAGAAAAGCACAATAATAATTAAGATGCATATCTATTGTATTCATATTCATTTACTCTAGTCCCTGGATCCATGGCTTATCCACACCTTCGATATCCCCACGCAAAAATGCACAAACTGCATCCCCCCATGCTGGTCGTCTCTTGTATTGTCCAATGTTGTCCTGCATACCATCAATACCACCAATGAGCTCATCTCCTAGTCCCTCATCTCTAATCTGGCTCATTGGAGTAAGATAGGTTCTAATGGAAAACACAATAGCACCAGATTTGGGCAATTTGGTAAGAATCTGTCTTTCAGAACGGAAAAACACCTCACGTTTAAAATCAAGTTTAGTACCATCAATAGATACAATCTCTTCATCTTCTGTTCCCTTGTTATCATCCATAACAAAAACCTTGTTGTGTGTTTGAATCGACCAGTTATTACGACGTACCCAATTCCCTGGTTTGAGACGATCAAAAAACTTGTTCATCTGTGGACGCAATTTAGTACGATATTCAGGAACAGGACCATGGATCTCGGTAAGAGGAGCTTCAAATCTCTCTGCAGGATCAAACCCAGCTGCAAATGCAAACACTCCACCTTTCAAAATATATTCCGTAGTGTTGTAACGTTCTGGATCTTGATATAAAAGGATGTAATCTTCTTCCAAAAATCTTGAAAGATAGACATGTAACTCCTTCTTATCAACAACAGAGTAAGGATCCAATGGAATATAATCATCTCTGATCTTGTTATAGATCTTATCTCCTCTGATCTCAAAACACATTGGATATCTCTCCAACATGAATCTCGTTGATCTCTCATAAAACTCCACAGTAGCCAACTCACAGTCATCTGCCATGAAAACAGTATGATCTCTCAAATCGGGTTGTGATACATAGCTCCATTTCAAATCGGTGTACTGCTTGTACGTATTCTCAACAAAAAACCACTCACTAGGATCGATATTGTGAATCCCCATCACCAATTTGTACTCACCTTTTTTGAATGGACGATACTTCACTGGCTCTGCTTCTGCCCAATCAAAATCCGCTCTCTCAGGAACAATCTCAATCTTCTTCTCATCCTCTTCTTTTGTCTCTTCTTTGACCGGCTGAGTCACCTCATCTTCCACTTTTGCCCTATCTGTAACTCCCAATGTCTTCCATACAACCAAACACAATAACGGTAAAGTCACATTCTTGGAGAGAAGAAAAAGGGCAACGTCTTTCGAACTCACCAGCATCCTCTTTTCTTCCTCCACAAGACTAGTAATATTCGACAGAAGAGAGAGAAGGAAAAAAATAAGGATCTCGTTCAGCCGTTGAAATTAATTATGCCTATGCCCAGACCTGAACCGGCGGCGATGGCTTCCCGCGCCGTTACCGCCTTTAAGGACTACAAACTTATTGTCTCGTGAATAAAAAAAAATTACGCCTTCTTAGACCGGAACAAAGCAATATTAGCCTCTGCAGCTCTGTCAATCTTCTCCTTCAACTCTGGTCTGAATCCCAATAGGAACAACCCTTCATAAAGAACAAAAAATGGAGCAAGAACCAATGCTTGGATCAAATTATCAAGTAAAGCCGGTGCTCTCTTCTCAAACGCACCATGTCCAATAAACTGTGCAATCCAAGCAATAACAAACGTTATGCCCATATATTTGACATATCCATCAATTGTATCAACAGCTTCGGTATTCGTCTTCACCATCAATCCTAAAATCGGAGTCGCAATAACGGCACCAGGGATATCCAACAGATAGTAAAACACTAGGAATCCAATGGCACCAATCGTACCGACGTTATAATACGGATTGGAATCCATCAATTTGATAGATGATAGCATCCCCATCGATGTGAATAAGATTGTGGGCACAAAGACACTATGGATGAGAACATTGATCTTGTCATAGTGATATGATCTATAAAAGACCATTTGTTTCTCAAGGTTGAAAACATCCATCATATTCCAGGATATCAATAAAGAAAAAAAAGGCAAGGGGGAAAAGAATACAAAAGAGACAATGTCTTTGTTAAATATAGCAAAAAAGGGGGAAGCAATCCAATCGTGCCGAAAAGACCGACCATAATGATCCGATTCCCCGCCCTATATAGATATTTGTTTTAAGACATTGGTGTCTGGGTGTTACGAAGTGTTTATTCAATGATGCAGAGACCTTTTATGTGTATACAGAGGCTTTTTTTTTGAAAATGTCGTTATGACAGTGAAACACGTTTATATGATCCTTTTTTTTGAAATTCTCTTGATGTTTGAATGGGTAGAAAGTATGTTTGAAAGATGATGCATTTTTGACCAGAAAATAGAGAGAATTTTATGCATTGAGATCTAAGATTATAGAGATTATTAAATTCATACACTCAATCTTCAAAATATGAAATGTATGGCTTCACAATAACACCAGGGTGACCTTTTCATTTCTACTTTTATTCTAATAGGTTACTGCAACCTGAAATCACCTCAAAATAGAATTATACCCTCATATATATATTGCCATCTAGAAACATCTGGACACCAATATTGAAAACCCGAACACCATATTATTACCAAACGTTACTTCCAGGACTTTGTTCTTTAACCTAATCAGTTGAAAACGCACTGAAAAGGATTCACAAAATCCATATATTCATTCTCTAATACCAGAGATCTTCTGGGGTATACATAAAATGGCACAGTTCATCCCACGCTCCCTTCCCACACGGTTATCAATGGCCGACCTCACCTCACTCTCTCCTCATCTCCAAGTCATACGCCTATATCGTCGATACTCCAGACTTGGAATCTTCATACCGACATACAAATTGAAACAAGCATACTTTTCCCTTCTCCGTCATCGATTTACATCAGATTATAACTTCCGATACACGTCCATTACGAATTCTCCATCATCTTTGACACATTCAGAACTTATGGAACGTGCTGTGAACACACTTGAATTATTCAATCAGGCATTCAGATTCGATAAAGAAGATAGTGTTAGTACAAATATTGTTCTGAACTTGTTGAAATTTGAACAGACGAAAGTGTTGTTGATAGGCAAGAGACAGAAGGATTTGTTACTTGCCAAAGAGATTAATGATTTCAAGTACCATGGACCGGAGAAGAAATGGGAGGACTGGGAGACAGTGAGGCAGTATGATAAAACGATTATGAAGCTCAACGATTCGATGGATATGTGCTTATGATGGCCAATTTCGGTGGTTGGAGTGAGTCAAGTAGATTTGGTTCTGGGATTGTCAATTCATGTAAGATCATCAATTGTCGCAAATTGATTAAATATAAAACTAATATAGACATTCTTAATGCCATGCATGTATTTGCTGATCAAAATATAGTAATGTTATCGAATTATCTCCAAACTAATAGTGTCCAGACAGAGAGCGATGTGATTCCAAAAAAATCTCCAATTATTTTAATGCAAATAACTCAACGAGAAGTCCATGAATTTTGATTTTATAGGCAATAATAGGAATACAAGAGATTATGGATACAACAAGATACCATTAAAAAGCCCTCGAAATACGAAATTGGCGGAGATGAAGTTTTTCCAAGAATCCGACGTGATATGTTCTGCGCATTCGTCCAGCCAATAATTACATCGGTTACAGTGGCCGAGTGGTTAAGGCGATGCCCTGCTATTCTGTGTAGCTGTTAGGCATTGGGTTCTACCTGCGCAGGTTCGAATCCTGTCTGTGACGCCAATTTTTTTTTGCAATTTTTTTTAATTCAAATCCTTAAAATGTGTATTTTGATATATAATGTTTCTATATTGGTCAAAGAGAATCACGTCTATATAGGGCTTTTGGTTGTGATACATTATTTGTGTTTATATGCCAGATCTGACGTGTATTCAATCATTCAACCCCAACGCGAATGTCGATCCAACCCTGAATTCACCACACAGATATTGTATAATAAAAAGATGGCTATGATTATCAAGCGATTCCAATTGAGGTCGATAGACCGGAAATTGACTGGTTGAAGTGTTTCAAAGAGTTATTTGTAAAAAAATCAGAGAAAAAGGGGGAAATCATCAGATTTGCGTTTCCTTGGAAACCGTTTGTTTACCTTTTCTCGAAACCTTGCAGAGGTACAAAAAAAAGGTAAACAAAACGCGCCACTCAGCCTCAAACCAGACGTTCCAAAGCAGAAAAGGAAGCAGAAGAATCTGGTGATTGGACATTTGCAAGACTTTCAGCTACTTATCACCTCATAACTCTATTTTATTGTCGTTTTTTTCTCTTTCTTGCTTCCCTTTTGACGTGTTTTCATTTTCAAGGGAACCGTGATTACTCTTGCTACATATCCCTTTCATTACCAAAAGGTTTCCTTATTCTCACACTTCAACCCTTCCCAGATACAAAACAAGTCTTCAAATGCTGAGCAATCGTGACAGACGCAACGGGTTGATCCTGTCCTCTTCGTTCCAGAAGAAGTCTTATGGCAGACTCAACAAAGGAAGCAAGGCCCGCTATAACCTCAGTGATCTCGTGTTGGACAGTTCACCGGGGAAAACACAGAGATCCAGTCTCGCCTCATCAGAAGCTTTTGATATTTCTACGGACTCGGTGAAGTTCAGTGATGGCGAGTACGATGGGATGGATCTTGACAAGAAGGATGTTGATATTTCAGTTAATGATACTACTGATGGATTTGATAACTTTGGTGATGTGAGTGATATTCCATATGGTGGAGCTCAAGTGATCACTGTTGCAATCTCGGATAATGAAGACTCAGAGATAGAGACTCCAGAGAGACCAAGATCATCCACAAAGAGAAACTCCCGTCAACTGAACTTGGGGTCCACACCGATAAAGGGCGGTGCACATGCTTCCAAGAAGAGCAAGTCCGTCTTACAAGAGTTATCCCCATCTGTGGCCACTGCAAACATTCTCGTTGATCTTAGCGACAAGAGAGTGCCAATGCCTTCGTCACAACAGCCGCCGTCTTTCCACAGAAATAACTCATCGAATATAAAGAACAGATCTTCTCTGACCTCACAGTCCTCGAAGAGATGGTCATTGTTGTCATTCGGTGATGAGAAGGAGAATTCCAATTCCAAGACCAAGAGGTTCTCTATGGCATCAGGTCATTCCACTTCATCCAAAGACAGATCAAAGAGATTCTCCATTGCATCCACTCTTTCCACCACATCTTCATCCTCTTCGTCTTTCAAGAATGCTGTTTCCAAAATGGGTAACGCTCTTACCTCTGTTTCCGTGAACTCTGCCAGTGCTGATGCGTCCGCTGAATCTACACCATTCAAGAATGTCAAACCGGGTGTTGTTGGTGACCTTGAGAGATCACCAGCTCCTAAGCTTACATCTCCCGCACCACAGAGAAATCACAGCTATGCCAGTTATGCAACTACAAATGTCCACGTGACAAGTTCTTATCACAACCAGAGACAACAGGAGTACATGACTTTGAATGGACCACCTCCAACTTCTGCCTCTGCCATGAGAGTAGCCGTTGACCGCTCCGACCAAGCCAGTTTGATGAGTGGCACATCATTGAAATCAAGCAGATCCAGATTCAGACTGTCCACCCTATTCTCTGCAGCTAAGAAGGATCTACCTGGTGACAACGAATCGTTGAGATCTCTGAGAAGTAAGAGTTCATTCAGTGATATGAGAAAGAGTGTGTTGTCGTATTCACAGAGTAAAACCTCACTGTTCAGACTTACGAAAAAGGATTCATTACAAGACTTGAAGAGGAAGCCATCGTTGGATAAGTCTATGATTTCATTGCCCAAACCAGATACAAATACTGCTAGCAGATTGAAGAGTAAGTTGAAGAACAGTTCATCTATTCTTTCAATCAGCTCGGTCGTTTCTAGGCATACGCTGAGAACAGTGGAGAGTTCAGTTCCATCCTCGAGTCGTTCAAATAATACTACATTAGGGAACATCACTGGAGTCACCACAGTTGAAGTTGTTGATCAGATGAATGTGTTATTTTCGTTGACTGGACAGGATAAAGTCTCAGAGTTTGCAGAATACGTTTCTCAAGTTGCACAAGATGAAAACAACATCTTGGTGAAACATGCCGAAGCTTCCTATTCCGAAGTATTTGTCTTGAAGAATTTCGAAACTGGTAAAAAGTTGAGAATTCTTAAAGTGATTCCATTCGGTGAAGTGAATTTCGAACAACCATGCATCGAGAACATAATACAGGAGTTGAAGATAACGAAAAGATTGAGTGAATTGGATGGATTCATTCATTTATATCGTTCATGTGTTGTACAAGGATCATATCCAGAATTATTGATGAAACTGTGGGATGATTTTGATGAACTACGTGGTTCCACGAGCTTGAGACCTGAATATGAAAATGATCAAAAGTATTTGATCTTGGAACTTGAATATGGTGGTGTTGATTTGGAGAAATTTGAATTGGAAAGTTGGAACGAAGCACTTGATGTCTTTTGGGGTGTTGTTAAAGCTTTGGATTTGGCTGAGAGGGAGATGTCATTTGAACATAGGGATCTACATTGGGGTAATGTTGTGATTGATCTTATGAAAGATGGTGATTCAGAAAGTCTGGAGGATGCATTCAAAGATTTATCGCTTGTGAATGAAGAGAGACAGTTGAGTGTAAAATTGATTGATTATACCCTTTCCAGACTGAATGATGTTGATGGGAGTGTCATATTCACTGGATTGGATCAACAGGATTTCTTTAAAGGACGTGGTGATTACCAATTTGACATTTACAGATTCATGAGAAACGAAATCAAATCTTTACAAAATTGTGAAGAAATTGATTGGTCTTTATCAAGTTTGAAGAACAATTTGTACTGGTTACATTATTTGTTGGACAAATTGGTAAATTCCAAAGGAATTCGAGACAATGGGGACAATGATGTGAAGAAGAAGCTACAATATTTACACAAGAGTTTGGATCCTAGAAAGAAGAAGTTGACATCTGGTGTTGCTGCTTTCAAAGTGCAAGGTAAAAACAGAGGAAAGAAACAGAGAGCTTCTGCAACGGTATACTTTGAAGATTTCGAGAGCTGTGCGGACGTTTTGAAGTTTGGTGAGTTCTACAAGTTGGAATGAATGGACTATTTAAAAAGCCAATAATGTTTTTGTGTAGATCTTATCTCGCTGGTGTTAACACCCGAACACCACACTCCTAAAACACTCTAAAACACGAAACATTGATCAAACGTATTCACACACATTTTACCCCAGCACACATACAAAAGATGACAATGAACATTGAACTATTATCATTTCTTGCAGATAATGGACATTGGCTTGTCCAACCACCAATTTCTGGTTCCAAAGAGGCGATCCATACACTTTTCAATTCCAAACATGAAGAAATATCATGGGATGAGTTTCAAACACAATTGAAAGAATTAAAAATGATTGATCCAAATGCAATTGAATATGGGATTTGTGATGATGATGTTGTGATCTTTATCAATAAGCGGAACATTTGTCTTTTGTGTGAAAGCAAGTTTGAAAAGAAGCAAAAAGAGAAGAATAAGAAGAAGAAGAAGAAGAGGGATGCAAAGAACAAGAAGAGTGTTCAAGTGAACAATCCATCTGCTTCACAATTATTTGGTCGTTTGGAATCAATCTTGACCGATATTGAATCTCCTGAACTGAAAACACTTCGTAATTTGCTTGAATATGAATCAACAGGTTGTCGTTTAACACTTGAACGGATTTCCAAGACAACACCACGTACTCCCTTTTTGGAAACGTGCAATGACACTAGTCATTCCCAATACTTGGCTTTCAACACCGATCCATCCAAATTCCCCAAAGATTTGCATGTTTGTATTTCCACAAAGATCCATTTCATTCCAATAATCAAACAACATACCGACACTTCATTAGGAGATTGTTCATACCTTGATACATGTCACAAATTGGATTCTTGTCGATATTTGCACTATCGAAAACAGATCCCCATCGTTGCACTTGAAATGGAGACCCAAAAATGTGATGAATTCAATTCTCATATTGGATATTATGAGATGTTATCATCATGGTGTCCTGGATCAACTTCAAATTTGAGCAGACAAACACTTCCGGCACAATGGATCAATTGTGATGTACGTACGTTTGATTTCAAAACTTTAGGGAAATTTGCAGCTGTTATTGCAGATCCTGCATGGAATATTCATATGAATCTTCCATATGGGACATGTAATGACACAGAGTTGTTGAATTTACCATTGCATACTGTCCAAGATGAAGGAATCTTGATGCTTTGGGTAACTGGTCGTGCAATTGAGATTGGTAAAGCATCATTGCTAAAATGGGGATATGTTATTGCCAATGAAGTCATATGGATCAAAACAAATCAATTGGGACGTACTATTTGTACTGGAAGAACAGGTCATTGGCTGAACCATTCGAAAGAACATTTGCTTGTTGGAGTCAAAGGGAATCCTGAGTGGTTGGATAAAACTGTGGATGTTGACTTTATGGTGAGTGCAACGAGAGAAACGTCGAGAAAGCCAGATGAGGTGAGTTATATGTCTTTCTTTTTGTCTTTCACTTAAAGCCCCAAAGAAGAAGAAAGAAGAAGAGCACACACACACACACATATACTAACCAGTCTTTTTTTCAAAAGTTATATGGAATTGTGGAACGTCTTGTTGGACCTCATGCTCGCAAGCTCGAGATCTTTGGAAGGGATCATAACACACGTCCCGGATGGTTGAGTAAGTTGATGAAGAAGAACATTTGGGTTACATTGAGAAAATATTTGTGTACTAACACAAAAAAAACACAGCAATTGGGAATCAATTGAACGGAACGAAGATTCACGAATGTGATGTTTTGGAAAAGATGAAATAGGGAAATACAGAATTGCATCAAAAAAAGAGAAACAAAATACATAGTCACGTGACTTTTCGCGAACGCTCACAGCCAATCATCAAGCGTCTTAAAATGGGGAGAGGGAGCCCCACCAAAAAAAAAAAAACCGAACCACAAACTTCATCAAAGACACTCTCTATATAACAAAACTTACACACCAAATCAAACTCTCCCCCCAAAATGTTGAGAGCCGCTGTTAAGAACGCCTCGAGAGCCACCAGACGCGCCCACACCAAGGCCGAACTCCCACCATGGGCACACGAGCCAGCCTTCCCAAAGGGCGGTGATGCCAAGGCCGCTGAAGCCTTCAAGGCCCAGTACGAGGCCACCAAGCACCATGCTGAACAGACCTCTTCGCTGTGGAGAAAGATCTCGTGGTTTGTTGCTGCGCCAGCTGTGCTTGCCACTGCCGTCAACACGTACTTTGTTGAGATGGAGCACGCACACCACAGAGAGCATTTGGCACACGTTTCGGATGAAGAATGGCCAAAGGCTTATGACTACATGAACATCAGATCCAAGCCATTCTTCTGGGGTGATGGTGACAAGACGCTCTTCTGGAACCCTGTGATTAACCGTCACATCAAGTGAGTGTTGAGGGGGTGATAATCACATACACACACACACACACACACACATACAAACACATACAAATAAGTTTTAAAAAACAAAATGAAATATTTTTCCCTTTTTAAAGAAAAAAAAGAAGAATAATGGATTATAGCGTGGAGAAGATGTAAAGGTTGTTTGTAGCTGCAACAGCCACGGAATTCTCTGTTGGATGCCACGAAAGATGAAGAATACTCTTCTTGAAATCGACTGCATCGGGTTCATCACGTTTAAGCATTGAGAGTCCACCGTTCTTGCGTTTGTTGCGGAATGCTGAACGATCAGCATGGAGTACAACTTCGTCATTAGGAGAAGTAGCAGAAGAAGAGGAAGAACCCAAAGCATCTGGATAAACTGTCAATGTGTTGTTATAAGAACCCGTCATGACACTGCGTCCATCACCACTAAAGACACATTCAAACTTGTCAAAGATGGCATCGTTCTCATAAGTATCACATAACCTGTCACGCAATTGCTCATGAACGTTGATTGTCTTGACTGGGGCTCGTTCCATCCGCACGTCCCATAACTTAACAGTCATGTAGTCACGTGCGGCAAAGTGACGCCCGTCACGTGAAAAGCGAACATCACTGATACTTGATGTGATTTCTGTAAAGAAGTTGTGTGATGCTGGGTCATGTTCTTCAAACACTTTGGCATGGGCATCACATAATGCGTTTTCTCTCATATCTGCGAGTTTGACAGCACCTTTTGATGACGAATACATGAACAGATTACAACTTTGAGGATGGAATTCTGCTGAAGTGATCACTTCGGTAAGCTCTTCCATATTGGCCGGTTTGATGTCGACAATGTTGAAACTTTGAGCTGGAAGAGCCAAATTCCACAAATTGATACGCAAATCGTCGGTACTCATAAACGTTTCCCCATCCGAATTGGTTGAGATCGAGTTGATATGATACGCATGTGCGTTCGAATACACTCGTTTGGGCGATGCTGCAACGATCTTATCGTGTACAGAGACACGAGGTAGCCGTAGTTGACTAAGACTCAACGGTTTCCCTCCATGGTTTTCAGCCAAATTGTTGGCTGCAACAACACGGATCTGCTTTTCATGGATCTTCCACAGCTTGATTGTCTTGTCATTTGTAGACAGAAGGAAATGCGCCTGGTTTGTGCGTTTGCACCATTTGATCTTGTTGATCTTCTCCTCAATCTCCAACGATTTGAGATAATCAAACTCGGCATCATGAGATTGGAATTCGGTATGGAAGCGATATTCACATGCACTCTTCTTACTTCCGTTACGCTCAAACAACACAACTCTTCCACCACGATCACCCGTTGCAAGATAATCACCCGTATCATCAAATTCAACAGTAGAGATGATGTCCGCCTCCGTCACCACAATGTCCGCCTTGTCGCCAAAACACTGCGAAAACTTGAAATTGTGCGGGTCGTCGGCCATTGTTTTGTATATGTGTGTTTATATGATGTGTAATTGAGTGATGTGTTGAAGTTCAATCCTTCCAATGTTTTTCTAGAGGTTCCCCCTTCTTTCTCTTGTCTCTTTTTGTGTGGTGTTTGTGGGTACTTTTTTTTTTGGAGACTTCTTTTCTGGCCTTCTTTTTTTTGCTTTTTTTTGGTGGCCTCCCCCACATAAACATATCGGTAGGGTAACATGTGGGGTGGTGTTCTTCTTTATATCCACTTACATTACTTTCTATATATATATAAATGAGTTTCTTTATATTTCTTATACACTTGTGTTACCAACTTCTTAACTAGACACCCTCGCCGTTTGCCAACTTCTCAATCCACAACTTCTCAGCTTCAACAATCGTATTGTTGTTAGCCTTCATCTTATTCATCGTTTCAACATATTCATCATACTCATCCGAATCAAATACAATTCCTCCACCAGCTTGTAAATATGCAACACCATCTTTACAAACCATTGTTCTCAATGCAATGCACGTGTCCATTGTACGTCCATCATAAGACCAAGATCCAACAGCACCAGCATAAACACCTCTTTTTTCACCTTCTAATTCTGCAATAAGTTCCATAGCACGAACTTTTGGAGCACCTGAAACTGTTCCAGCTGGGAAAATTGAACGGAATGCATCAAATCTCGTCTTGTCAGGTCTTAAAGTACCAGAAACTTGAGAAGTTAAATGCATAACATGTGAAAACCGTTCAACTGTTAATAATCTATCAACACTTGTAGTTTTTGGGTCACAAACACGATTGACATCATTACGTGCAAGATCAACAAGCATCACATGTTCAGCTTGATCCTTTTTGGAAGATTTGAGTACATGTGCCAATTCATCATCTTCTTCAGTTGTTTTACCACGTTTAATTGTTCCTGCAATTGGATGTGTAACAATTTTGTTTTGAGAATCTGATTTAACCAATAATTCAGGGGATGCACCAACAATTTGGAAATCGAGATAATCGATATAAAACATGTATGGTGATGGATTAACAGTTCTCAAATGTCTGTAAATGTTGAATGGATGTAAAGAAGTTGGTCTTGCAACTCTTTGAGAAGGAACAGCTTGAATGATATCACCCTTTTTGATATGTCTTTTCAAAGTTGTAACATGAGATTCATATCCTTCTTGTCCAATATTTGAAGTGAATGTTTGTCCCATAACAATTGGTTCTTGTTTTGGGAATGGAACAGGTGTAATCTTGTCTGTTAAAATTGATTCAATTTTGGAGATTTTCTCTTGTGCTTGAATATATTTTTGTGCAATAATTTCATCATCATCATCAATAGAAATTGAAATATTTTCAATGATTTGAAATCTTGAAAAAACATTATCCAATGCAACAATTGTATCAAAAAGCATTAAGGAAGCTTCAGGTAATTGTAAGACATCCTTCATTGGTCTCTTTGTCTTTGGTTCAAAATATTGGACACAATCATATGAGATATATCCAATAGCACCACCACTTAAACGTGGAATTCCAGGAAGTTGAGCTTGTTTATATTTGGACATTTCTTTTTCAAGCAATATCAATGGATCAGATTCAATTCCAAATTGAACACCAGTTGTGATTGTCTTTTTTGGTTGAACACCAATAAAAGAATATCTATCAATTGCATCACCATTTTTAGCAGATTCAAATAAGAAACTTTGTGTCTTTGTATGAGTTTCATCATCACCAATACGTGAAAGACGAAGATATGCAATATGTGCAGTAGTTTCATCATCTGTAACATATGAATAAACAGGATAAAGATTTGGAAGATTTTCAGGATTTTTGTTATTACGATCTTCCTTGATGATTTCAACAAGTCTTGTCAATGATGGTTGAATGGATACCTGTGATTGTTAGTATATTATTATGTATATATATATATATATATATATATGTTAATAAGCACACAATTGACTCACTGGCATGATTCCTTGTTCTTTTTATATTCTTTTTATGTGAAAGAGAGGTTCAAAGAAGAAAGAAAGTGGGAATTTTTTTGTCGATGAATCATCATCCATTCGGGAGGGTTTTGAAAAATTCATACAAAAAAAATACAAAATTCATATCACGTGATATGGCACGTGACTACGAAGGAAAATCTAAAGCACGTGACATAGCACGTGACTATGAAAGAAAATCTAAATATTCACGTGATAGTCACGTGATAAGTCACATGACCATTTTTTTTTACTTTTTTTTTAAAAAATTGAAGTGGGGGGAGGAGGGGGGGGGAGTCAAAAAAAAAAAAAAAAACCCGTAAACCCCACTTTGCAAAAGAAAAAAAGAAAAATTGACAAAACAAGTAAAAAAAAACAAAAAAAACAACAAAAAAAGCCTTTTCCAACCAAAAAACAACCTCTCTTTCTTCTTCTTTTCCTACACACATAAGATCCTTTTTTTGTATATTTTCCACCACCCTTCACACACACACAGTCTGGAACGTGTGTTTTTGTTTTATTTGGAAGATTTGTTTGTTGAACTTGTGTGATACAAAAGAAAATGGGTCAAATCCTTTCACAGCCAGTTACCGACAAAGAGTCCCATGAAGGACAAAACTCAAAGTATGCTTTTGGTCTTTCCAGTATGCAAGGATGGAGAATCAATATGGAAGATGCACACACTACAATGTTGAATCTCAACGAAGAAGAAGAAATAGATGAAACTCCTTCAGTTGCGTTTTTTGGTGTTTATGATGGTCATGGTGGTGATAAGATTGCAAAATTTACTGGTGAAAATCTTTACCGTATTGTCAAGAATCAACCTGAATTTTCAAAAGGAAATTATGGACAATGTCTTCAAGATGCATTTCTTGCCGCAGATCAAGCTATTTTGAAAGATGATTTACTTAAAGATGATCAAAGTGGATGTACAGCAACTACTGTTTTAATCTCAGATTCCAAAATCATTTGTGCAAATGCTGGTGATTCACGTACTGTTCTTTCTGTTGCTGGTTATTCAAAAGCTTTATCATATGATCATAAACCAACAAATGAAGGTGAAAATGCAAGAATTTGTGCAGCTGGTGGATTTGTTGATATTGGAAGAGTTAATGGTAATTTGGCACTTTCTAGAGCTATTGGAGATTTTGATTTTAAAAAATCTTTAAATCTTCCACCAGAAGAACAAATTGTTACTGCTTTCCCTGATGTTATTGAACATGAAATTTCTAAACAAGATGAATTTGTTGTTCTTGCTTGTGATGGTATTTGGGATTGTCTTACTTCTCAACAAGTTGTTGAAGTTGTTAGAAGAGGTATTCATGATGGTAAGACTCTTACAGAGATTGCAGAAGGTATTATTGATATTTGTCTTGCTCCAACTTCTCATGGATCTGGTATTGGATGTGATAACATGTCAATTGTAATTGTTGCATTGTTACAAGGAATGACATTGGAAGAATGGTATCAAAGTGTCATTAACAATGCAGGTCCAATTTCTGATACTTTTGATGAAGTTTCAAAGGAAATTTATGAAGAAGATGAACGTGGTCAAGCTGGTACTACTGCTTCTGCAGAAGATGAAGATGAAGAAGAAAATGATAAGCTTAAAACAAGCTTTTCTATTCAACAATTGCTTGAGCATAACGTTTTGACAAACCAGAATGGAGTTTTCTATTTGGATAGATCCAATTTGTTGAATGCTTTGAATGGACCAGATCAAGGAGATGTTAAAGAACAAGAAGATGAAGATGAACAACAGCCACAACAAACAGTGACTGAGATTACTGAAGATGAAGATGATTCCAAGAATTAAATTTCATTCATCCGTTTTTTTTTATCTTTTGCACACACAACAACAACAATCACACTTTGTAACGCTTAATTTTGCCTGCTTCTATACTATGTTATTGGCATATACTGGTGTTTTTTTTCTTTTATTTTTTTTATTATCTTCAATCACCTTCTTTCTTCTTCTTCTTCTTCTTTCCTCTTCTTCTTTGCATTTTTGGTACTGATTGTTTTCTTGATTTCTCTCTTTTTATTCCTTTCTGCACCCACTTTGCTATAATTTTTAAGAAAACAACAACAACAACAACATTATATTACTGATTTTCTTTGTGCTTGTTGTATATATATATGTATATATTTACAAGTGTAAAAAGAATCCAATTCAATTCTTATATTCTTATATTCTTATACTATTTATTGATCCCTGATATCCAAGTTCCACACCTGTGTAACTTCTAAAACCTCCCTCTTTTTACTCTTTTACTCTTTTCATTTCATTTCATTTCCACCTCTAGGGAGGGATTTCATTTCTCTCTTCCCTTTTCTTCTCTTTAGTCAGAAATATATTAGCAATTCTCGTCCCTGTGGAGTTTTTTTTTAAACCACTCTGAGCTTGACTCTATGTTGCATTAATATCTCATCATTCAAAGAGAGAAAAAGAGGAAACAGAGGAAAAGAAAAGAAGAGAAAAGAAAAGAAGAGACCACAAAAGAAAAGAACAAAAGGGAGGGTTATTGGATGTCAGAGATGTTTTTGTGTGAAAAAAACAAAAGAATAGAAAGAGACCCCACACATTTGACTGTGTGTAAAAAATCAAAAGGCCTTAACTCACGTTAAGCCAAAAAAGGTCTTGAAAAGAAGGAGGACGGCTCCATAGAACGAGAGTAAGCTCCATTGGGTTTTTTCTTGTTTCTTTAAAAAGACATTGTTTATTTCCTCTGTTGACGAGAGAAAAACAAAATGTCCAAAAAAAGAAACAAAAAATTGTTATAACTATCGTTTGGACAAAAGTCCCGAATACCGAAAAATAAATCAACAACTCATAAAAGAGAGAAGTGAAATTCAAAGATGTGTGTGTGTGTAAAAGATGGTGGATAATCATTCCCTTTCCCAGCAAAAATCTCCATATAAATGCCCTGAAAGTCACAATTCTGTATATATAAAAAAGAAGCATCTCTCAACTTTTCTTTTTTCCTCTTCTCAAATTTTTGTAAACATACAATTCTGTGTAATTATGTGAGAACGAGCCAATAGCAGCAAGAAAAGAAAATAAAAAAGAAGTATGAGAGATCAGCCCATATGGGGGTATATGAGAAAGTGTACTTTAGAAGAAACCTCAATCCCCCAAAAAAAGTGTATAGAGAGAGAAACAAAAACAGACGATGTTGACACAAAAACAAAGCATCACACAAAGGGCTCAAGAGGAGCACATCGCCACATTTCTTTTCCCCCACACACTTTTGGAAAAGAAAGAGATTTCCAATACACCTCCCCCATTCCCATATAAAAAGTCAACAACTGATCCATTCTCTCTCATAAAGAGAGAATAACCACACTTCTTTTCCTTTTCTTTCACAAAACCACAAGAGAGGCCCGCAATAAACCCCACACAACACAGAATTGTATCACAACAAAAGAGAAAAGAAAGAAAAAAAAGCACACAAGAAAGAGCCCCCTCCTCTCAAACACAGAAAAGAAAAAACCCCCAAAAACAAATATAGAGAGATAGAACCAGAAAAAAAAGAATAACAAACCATTCCATTATGTACACCGCATCTTAACGAGGAGGATGATTGAAAAATCCCCGTTGCGTTTCCGCGCGTGTTGGGTGGGAGACTTTCCCCAAAGCATGGGGGAATGTATGAAATTCCCCTAAGTAGGCTTCGAGTAACAATTCTTCGTCCTGGAGCCGTGAAGAAAAGAAGAAGAAAAGAAGAAAAAAAGGGAAGAGAGAAGTGAAAAAAAATTTTTTTTTATAAGGGCATACAAAGTGGTGTCCGGGTGTGTGATATCCACCCCCATCAACTATGTTAGAATCTAAGGGTTTCTATCTAATAGAAACACACAAACATACAAACAAACAACACAAAACAATGTCTGCAGATTACTGGACATCGACACAGAGGAGGTTCTGGCAGTTCACACGGGAGTCGCTGGCCGAAGCCCGCAAGGAATTGGCTTTGTTGGAACGTACGATGGAAGAAACAGGTCTCGTATCTCCCCTCAAGATTGGATATGATGTACACATGCGAATCTACATCCATTCTCTCGTCAATAAGCTTGGTCGGCGGCTGAGTGTCCGACAAGTGGCTCTCTCCACTGCAGAAGTCTACCTATTACGTTTCTTGACACGGGTATCTCTCAAGGAAGTTAATTTGTACTTACTCATCACAACGGCCGTTTACCTCGCATGTAAGATTGAAGAGTGTCCACAGCACATACGAACGATGGTTTCAGAGGCTCGTAACTTGTGGCCCGAGTATATTCCGCATGATGCTACAAAAGTTGCCGAATTCGAGTTTTATCTCATTGAAGAGCTGGACACATATCTCGTTGTACATCATCCTTATCGTTCTCTATTACTCATCAACGAGACGTTGGCAGAGTATAAAGGACCACAAGCGAGTAGTACAGCTACATCCACAGTTATTACACAGGGAACACCTTTTGTATTGACACCCGAAGAGATGCAATCGAGTTGGTCAATCATTAACGATTCATATGTTTCGGATTTACCATTACTCTTCCCACCACACGTTGTTGCAACAGCTGCGGTATACCTCACCATTGTCCTCAAACACAATCATCTCCATTACATCCATACCAAGGAGGGAACTCCAACGCCTCCAAAAGGTGATGATCATCCACTCAAGACGTTTGTTCAATTTCTTGGACTCTCCAATATCGATTTGGGAGAGGTTGCAGAGGCTGTCCAGGAACTCATCACACTATACGAGGCATGGGAGAGCTATAGCGAGGGCCAGTGTAAAAAGCCGTTGGAATCAGTGTTGTTGAGTAGGTGATATATATATATATATATATATATATACATATAAATATACATACATCACGTGACCTAGAGTCTAGGCCCTCTTTATAGATTTGCGGCGAAAAATTGAATTTTTTTTTTTTTTTTTTAAACTTTTTTGTTTTTAACCCTGAAAGAAACAACACGTTTACTCTCTTGTCTTTCTCTTTTTTTTTTTTGTTTCAACTTTCCCATTCCAAACCGGGTACACACGACTTTGATAGGAAGATTCAGAATAACGAGATCTTTCGATTGGTGCTATTTTCTTTTGGTGTGTTTTAATGATGTCAACAACTGCTTACAAGAAGAAGAACGAAACGGAGGTCAGGCAAAGGATGATGGAATCATCTGATGAAGATGTTGTTGTTGAAGTGAAAAAAAAGATTCACAAGAAGAAGAAGAAGATTATCAAGATCAAAAGTATTGATAAATGGCAAATGGGAGTTACACTTTCTATTCTTTTATCAATGATGATTGCAAATGCATTTGAAACAACTGCATCATATGTTGATAAATTTCTTCATTTGCAAAACAGATATCCAGGAACAGATTTTTATGATATTCATGTTGATGATGTCTATTTCGTCTTTACAGGGATGGTTGCAGCAACATTTGTACGTGCTTTTATGATGAATTATTTCCTAAGACCATTGGCATGGAGTATCAATATTAGATCTCATAAGGCTATAACTCGTTTTATGGAACAAGGATGGATTGTCATTTATTGTTCAACATCATGTGCATTTGGATCATATCTATATTACAACTCACCCTATTTCCTCAACTTTGATAACTTTTTTGTTGGATGGCCACATGATAAGATGACATGGTTATTCAAAAGTTATTATCTTACAGAATTAGCAGGTTGGTTTATGCAAATCTTTACACTCAACGTTGAAGAACGCAGAAAAGATCATTGGCAAATGTTTTCTCATCATATCATCACATGTTTCTTAGTGATTGGATCATATTATTATTATTTCACTAGGATTGGAAATTTCATCATGGCATTAATGGATACAGTTGATATTATGCTTTCTTCTGCAAAAGTTTTCAAATATTGTGGATTCCAAAGAGTTTGTGATTGGATGTTTGGTGCTTTTTTCTGTACTTGGATCTTTACAAGACATGGTATTTACAATTATATGGTTTGGCATGCAGCTACAAAAGCTGGTTCACTAATGTCTGAGACACGTTGTGTTGATGATGGATTGATGATGATACAAAAGAGATGTTGGACCGACAATATCATTACGGTTTTCATCTATTTACTCTCTGGATTGGAGATTCTTATGATTGTTTGGATGTATTTGATTGCAAAAGTTGCTATCAAGGTTATCACTGGTACTGGTGCAGAAGATGTTAGAAGTGATAGTGAAGATAGTGATGATAATGAGTGAAGTTCCACTCACCAAACACATTTATCCACCTATATTCTCTCTATTTATGAAACTTTTTTTTTTTTTTTTGGTTCCTTTTTATTTTGTGTTGTGTTGTTTGGGTTATATACTATTTTTTTGTGTTGTCTTTTGTGACAAAAGTGGAGGAGGGAGATTCTATAGAAAAGCTGGAGGAAAAGAAATATGTGTGTGTTACAAAGAGAAGAAAAGGGAAGAAGCCATCTAATCTACATTTTAACAAGTGTTTTGTCTGCATTCCTAAAGTAAAAATGATAACTATAAGAGTTGTATTCAATAGTACAATGTTGCAAACACCGAAGTTATCATAACAAAAGTTCCCCAAATGGTCAATGCCAAACTCAATCCTTTCTCCATTGGACTATCCAATAATTTATATCCAAACAACCCTGGTAATATAAAACAAATCATAGTAGATCCCGTTGCTCCAACAAGTGCCAAAACCAATTCAAAAGATGAAATACTCAATGCCAAACCATAAATTGACATTGTCAAAACAATCGAAACAATAATGAATCTATTTGTAGAAAAAGGAACTTCGATATGAACTCTACCATCTGCAGTATGTTCAAGATCTGCATCTGAACTGAGTAATGGTCTTGTTTCATTTGGTTTCTCTTTATTCCATTCCCTTTCAATACTATGACACATATTGTTGATCGAGATACGACATGGATGAAACATTAATGGATATGATAATCCAACCATCACAACAAGTGCCATACGTCCAATTCTAGACGAGAGTAAAGATGGGTCATAGTTCAAGATGATGTTCCCCAATACGTTTGAACCAAACTCGAGGTATCCGGCAAGTCCAACAACGATAAACAAGAGTCCAGCAATGGTATTTGATGCAATCATGACAAAGTTCAACTTGTGTTTATCACCAATCTCATTGACGATCGTGCAGATGTTTTGAGCAGCAGTGAAGGCAAACACCACGATGGAGAATGTCGATAACACCTCTGGGATTGGACCTGGGGTCCATACTCGAAGTTCACCTCTTAAAGTCGATGAATCATCAACAAGGGAATGACCAACCACCAACGCCGCCAAGTATGCAATCGCAACGAGTCCAACTAGAGAACCAACTTTGAGAGAGTCCAATCTGCGGAACGAAATGAGTGGGATGGTGAAACTGAGTGTCAAGAGAATGACTTGGTTACGGGAGATGGCGTTGTTGAGTAGTCCTGGGACCAAATCTCCAAATAGAACGAGATAACTGAGTGCACCGCCAAAGCACTGGAGTGCTATCGCAAAGTCAAAGAGAAGTGTCAACTTCGGGTACGTGACGAGACAGAGCGCAAAGAAAGAGGCCTCTCCGTCGATCTTGCGAGCGGCTTTAGAGACGATAAAGAGTCCAAACCACGATCCAAGTCCACCAAGAACAATCAAAAGGGTCCCAAAGAGGATTCCATCGGCTCTGAACGCAAAGGGAATTGCGAGGAGACCAGCACCGACGATTGTTTTCGTCAAGTTGATGACAGAAGACGTGACGGTGGCCATTAAAGTGTGTTTGTTTGTTTGTTTGTGTGTGGGGAGTAAAGTACTGTGTTTGATAACAGATGAAAAACACATCATCATCACACAAAAGAAAAACGCATACATATATATATATATACACACAAAAAACACTCCACAACCAGAATTCCCATGGGGATAAACAAAATGCTTCCAGAGTCCATTGCACCAAAGACAGCAGATCAACAAAGGAAACGTTCAAGGCTTGTGCCGCCAGAAAGTAGGCAAAGAGCCGCCTTCTCTTGTGATCGATGCAAGAGTAAAAAGATCAAATGCCTAAGACAAGAAAACAACTCACGGTGTCGAAACTGCCAAAAGGGCCAATGGGAGTGCGTCACGACGATACCAAGACGGAGAAGGGTCTATGCCTCTTATGAAAACCTCGGGACTCATTACCAGACGGTGATTCAACTCGTACAAGGACTTTATCCCGATGTTGACATCAACGATGTAACGGCGTTGAGGAGGCTTGGTGAGTCTTTGGGGATCGACATGTCTGCTGATGGATTGAAGAATATAGAGGTGGAGTCTCGTATCTTGAAGCCATTTGAACACTCTACAGAGTCGCCCATCTCTTGTCAAGGAGAACAAGAAGAACCCGATGAGAAGCCTCAGGAGACAATGGTGTACGATTCCTCGGGTGGAACTCACTACGTTGGTTCCTCGGGAACACCATCGCTCTTTACCTTGTTGTGCAACCTCTTGCTGAAACGATCACTCATCACAACGCTTTCGTTCGATAACAAGATCACTCTATTCCGTAACGGAATTGATAGGAAGCCGAACTACAAAGAGTCACACACTGCATTATTAAGAGAGCCTCAATTCCCATTCATCAAAGTCGTTCACTCCAAAGCACAAGCAGATGAGATTGTCGCTGAGTTTTTTGAGTTTGTACACCCTTTTTACTTTATCTTTGACAAGGATGAATTTTTGAAATCTCATGAACTATATTGGCAAATTCTTCTCTCCTGTTCTGGATCACCACATGAACTACTCCCAAGTGCCGCAGTTGGATGTATTTACTTGGTATATCTCCTTGGATCCAAAATGTTGGAAGGTTTTTTCCAAAAAGTTGTTGATATTCATAGGATTGACGATATACTTCAACTTCTTCTTACAGATGCAACTTTGGGAGCAAGTGTTTATTCCATCCAATTCTTATATTTATATGCAATTCATTTGCATTCAGAAAAAAACAGAGATGCATCATGGAATCTTATTGGACTTGCTATAAGACAAGCAACTTCACTTGGTCTTCACAAAAGAATGATGATCAAACAATCTGATAATCCAATTCAATCCCAACTTTTTTGGTCTTTATATCAAGCAGAGATGTCTGTATGTTTGAATTTTGGACGACAAAGTATCATAATTGATGATGAGATTGATATTGAATATCCTCAATTGAAACCATCTTCATCATTAACACCAGAATTTATCAAATATCACAGAGCAACGATTCAAATGTCACAATTCTTATCAAAAGTGGTGAAAGATCGTCGTATGACACAACAACCACTTTCATTGATTAATGTTGAAAGAACATTATCTATGAAAACACAACTTTTAAAACTTCAACAAGAATTGGAAATTAAAAATTATACCATGGTCAATGACATTTATGATTTCAAATTATGTCTTTCTTTCCATCATTATATGGCATCAATTACACTTCCTATACTGGTATATGTTGTTACTACAAATTTCAAAGTCAATGAAGATGAAACTATACTTTCAATAATGAAAGTTGGTGTTCAAGCTGCAATTGGTATTGCAAAATTATTACTTGGTGTTACTAAAATCTCCAAATTTCAAAATGGTGCAATGTCTTCTGATTGTATGATGGGATATAATTCTGCATTGTTATTATCTCTATTTTTGATCTATTTATGCAATTCTTCAAATGATTTATTGGAATTGGAAGTTGATTGTCATTTCCTACCAGAGGGGCAAATCTCAGAGACTGAACGAATTGATAAAACAGTCACCTTGGGATACATTTCAAAGATTTCAGAGTTTATGGATTCTTCTAAATTGGATTCAACAACAAAGAGAATAGCAGAAATTACTGAAGGACTTCGAAATGATTTAAATGTTGTGGCATTACAAGATGGTGTTAAATTTGATAATGTTAGTTTTGAAGCTGCAGACCAGATTGTTTATGATGCATTGGTTCTTAGCAATGACATTTTCTTGGATAATTGGTTTCAGTTTAATGCTTTATAAGTATATATATATATATATATAAATGTTATGAGCCCTGCGACAAAAAGTGCGAGAAGCTAAATCAACATTCACACACATGTGAACAACCACCACTCTCCCCTTTCTAAAGAACACACACATAAAACAAAGATTCTTACTTCTATACACACACAAACATACACACACAAACATACACCCAATGCTCTAACGCATACAAACATCAACAAAAAAACAAGAACAAACAAACACACTACACACACCAGATAAAGAATGGAGTTCCAGATGGATATGGACGCATATAGCGATGACGAACGTGTGAATCGACAAGATGGATATTTAAGGGATACCGATGGATACGTCACATCTCCTCTAAACCTCGAACTGAGGTCCCAAGAAGTCCTCAACGTTGATGGGAATCAAAAAGAAGAAAGTACACCACCAGAAAACTTCTCTCCTGTTGCCGAATCGATATACAGATCTAGTTTCCCAAGACCTGAAAACTTCAAATTTCTTGCTGGTTTGAAATTGAAGAGTATTTTGATTTTGATACCAGAGGAATATCCAAAGGAAAACCAAGAATTTGTTGAAGAAAGTGGTATAAACGTTTTTCAAGTTGGGATGAGTGGCAATAAAGAACCATTTGTTCATGTTCCAAATGATGTTATCACAAGAGCATTGGAAATCGCAATTAATCCAGCAAATCATCCATTGTTGATTCATTGCAATCGAGGAAAACATCGTACTGGATGTTTAGTTGGGTGTATTAGACGACTACAAAATTGGTCATTGACAATGATCTTTGATGAATACAGACGTTTCGCTGCACCAAAAGCACGTCCTTTGGATCAACAATTCATCGAGATGTATGATGAACGTGAAATTGAACAAACAGCATCACAAAATGGATGGCTTCCAATCAAGTGGTGAAGAAGAAGAATCGTTTCCCATGGATATAAGCATTTGTTCCTGCAATTCCAGTAAGCATCACTGGCCATACCCGACCATATCGCAGTCCGTTGAACATGGCACGTCCATTGACGATCAAATACAACGTTGACCAGGCTGTGACGAAACCAGAACCACTTTCAACGTCTCCTTCATTGATTATCCAACCACCAAGTGCCATTGCACTACCAAACAACAACGATGACACCGGTGAAGGGCCAATACGTTTAACGGATTTGAAGAAGGAAGAGGTTCCACCAACACCACCACCATTAGAGGCATTTGCCATTTTAATTGCTTGTGGTTGGGATGTAACGAATGGTGTTGCCAGCAACAACCCAGAAAGAACCCATGACGGATATGGCGTTGCAGAATATTCAAACAACTGCTTACCAATTGATTTGTCTCCAATGTCTTTGATGTCGTCCTCGATTTCGGTAATGTCAACCATTGTTTTCTTTGTTTAGAGATGGGGAAATTTAAATAGAGGTGTGTAATTTGTGAATCTTTTAAAAGATTTAGAAACTGAAACTTGCTATAGGGAGTGGCCCTACCAATTATATATATATAAACTACAAGTGACAAAACAATTATACCATAAACAAAACTCGTACTTCCCATCTAATATACAAAAAAACAACACAAAAAAGCACACAATGCTTAAGATCTCTCACCTCTCAATCTTCTAGCCAACTGGATGTCCTTCTTCTGGATGGTGACACGCTTAGCGTGAATAGCAGCCAAGTTGGTGTCTTCGAACAAAGAAACGAGGTAAGCTTCAACAGATTCCTGAAGAGCACCAATAGCAGAAGATTGGAATCTCAAATCGGTCTTGAAATCCTGAGCAATTTCACGAACCAATCTTTGGAATGGCAACTTTCTAATCAAAAGTTCAGTAGATTTCTGGAATCTTCTGATTTCTCTAAGGGCAACAGTACCTGGTTTATATCTGTGTGGCTTCTTAACACCTCCAGAAGCTGGAGCGGATTTTCTGGCGGCCTTGGAAGCAAGTTGCTTTCTTGGGGCCTTACCACCGGTGGACTTTCTTGCGGTCTGTTTAGTTCTGGCCATTGTTGTGTGTCAGAAAGGTAATAAGATAAAAACAAAGTCAAAGAAAGGGGAGATGTGCGGGGGGTTTTATAGGCACAAAACTTGTTTGTTTACATTTGATAGTGTCAAAGAGGGCCGTGCTAAGAAATACGCCTGTGAGCCCCAGACAGTGTGCGAATATCTGGGCACGCACGGTGCGGACCGGAAGGAACTCACACGTGCGCGTAAAACTCAGGCTGGGAGGATACAGATATAAGCGCGTACTCCTGGGGCCGGGTCACGATATACACACTCCTGGTCTACAAATTACGCGTGCAGTTCGCGTTAGACTCATACTGTGTGATGGAATGTAAAGCGTAAATTTGAGAACGGACGGGTACGCGTTTATACCCCCCATTAGAAGCGTGTCTTTTTATTTTTTTGAAATGTAAACATAAACAAAACAAACTGGTGGGAGGTGGAGGGGAAAGGCTTTTGTATATAAAGGGGACTTGTCGCACCTGTTTTTTTCTTTCTAATCTCTTTTTGAATTTACTATCAGAACAATACAACAACAATGTCCGGTAGAGGTAAAGGCGGTAAAGGTTTGGGAAAAGGTGGTGCTAAGCGTCACAGAAAGATTTTGAGAGATAACATCCAGGGTATCACCAAGCCAGCCATCAGAAGATTGGCCAGAAGAGGTGGTGTCAAGCGTATCTCCGCTCTCATCTACGAAGAAGTCAGAGGTGTGCTCAAGTCCTTCTTAGAGAACGTCATCAGAGATGCTGTTACCTACACTGAGCACGCAAAGAGAAAAACTGTTACTTCTCTCGATGTTGTCTACGCTTTGAAGAGACAGGGTCGTACTTTGTACGGTTTCGGTAACTAAAGCTTTTTCTCTCTGGGTTTGTGTTTGTTTTATTTACGGTATGGGTTTTTTGAAATGTATATTATAAGTCTTTTCTTTTTGAAGGTGTATTGGTTGTAGAAAACAAACAAACAAACAAACATAACAAAACAAAACAAAACAAACAAATAAACAAATAACAAAAAACATAAAGAATTTCTCTATTCAACATCACTAACATCACTAACACCTCCTCCAGCCAAATCAGGGAATTGGGTAAAGAGTTGTTCGGGTAACGCGTTCATATCAAACACAACTTCTGTTCCATCAACACCAGCTTGTTCTCTCAATTCTCGTTGATGTTCTTCAACAAGCGGTCTGATACATTCTTTACCAGCTTCAGTCTTGAAGTGTCTTCCCAACGCGTCAGTACGTGCAAACTTCTTCCCACATCCCCATACTGTGACGCCATCTCTTAACAAACCTCTACACTCGTATCGTTTCTCTCCAGAGTGCAAATCTTCATGACGTTTCCTATCGTGTTGACGGGCAAAGGCCTTCCCACACACAGTACAGACAAAGGGTCTTTCATCTGTATGTGTTCTGAGATGGGATTTGAGATTGTATGGTCGTGTGAATCGTTTCTCACATAAATGACAAGCATATATCGATGGATGTTTCTGTGTTCGCTTATTAGGTGCATTTGGAGAAGCCAATTCCAACATTTTCTCCCTGTTTGAACTTAATGAACGTTCTCTTGAATTTGAACGAGAATTTGAACGGGATTTCTGACGTCCTAAACGCATTTGTGAATGTGCATCATCTGGTCTTAACAATTCAACAGATTCAGATTCTTCTCGAAGATTTGCAAAATGACCCGCTTTCATCGTTTGAGAAGAACTTGAACCAGCACGTGAATGTGCTGGTGAATTGTTATTTGATGAAAAAAGTGATGGAGTATGATGATCATCTGGTGCTGAAATTGAAATTGTAACAGGAGATTGTGTTGTTCTTGTTGTTATTGCCAAATTCTCTTCTGTCAAACGCATATCCAATTGAAGAGTATCAACTTCATTATCATAAAACTGTTGATGATGTTGATGTTGTCCTCCTCCTACTCCAAAATCATCATCATATGGAGCAAGAAAGGGAGAATTCTCAACAGATGACATATTATCACTCATTTGTGGACTGCGATGTTGTTGAAAAGCAGCACTGTTATAATCCGATTGAAGGAAATCATCCAAACTAGAATGTAAATCCATCGATGGATTCATTGTCATTAATTTATCTTGTGGAGGTGTTGAAATGATCATTGGAGCATTAAGATATTGTGGACTATCTGCATTGGACAAAAGTGCATTTGATGGAGAGTTGAGAGAGTTGAGTTCATCCAAAAACAATGAAACATCTTGTTGTTGTTGTTGTTGTTGTTGTTGTTGTTGTTGAGATTCATCCAATAACAAGTCCGTTTGTGAACTTGCCTTGTGAAGATTATAATCTGTCTTGAGTCCAGGAACTGGACGTGTCATTTGTTGGAAAAACCCATTTTGTGGTGCTTGTCCAACCACAGGGGAGTTTACAGCAGATGAGTTTCCTGATAAATTAAGGAATTGTTCAAAGGAGATATCCTCCTTCTTATCGTTCTTCATTGGGATAAATTGATAAGGGTAGTTTGTTACTCTGTATCTATGTCTTCTTGGGGTGGGACGATTTGTTCGATATTTGGCACCAATTTAAAAGAGCTTCTTTGTCAACAGTGGGGAGAATTGAATGTGAAAAAAATCCCTTATAAATTGGGGGAATTATCACCTTCCAAGACACAACAAAAACAATTAAAAGAGGAAGAGAGAAACTCTTTTTTGTCAAAACTAACAAAAGAAAAAAAGGGAAGGCTGGCCCTTTTTTTGGACTTTTTGCTTTTCCCAATTAAAAAAGAAAAAAAACAAGTCCGTAAAAACTCCCTAATCAGGCAATTTCGCGACTTCTTTTTTCCTTTATCCCCCCCTCCACTTTGCTTTTATAAACCTTTTGAACTTTCTTTATAACACATCTCTCCACAAACAACCATGGATTTCTACAACGAGGGTGAGTTATATATACATATATATATATGTACAAGAGACTAACAAACACTACGGCCCTGTCGAAAAGAGACAAGAAACGCGCAGCTATCAAGGCTCGTCTCATAAAGATGGACGAAACACTTCGATTAGAAACAGAATTCCAATATCGTTCAATGTTAATGGGATTACATACTCAACTTGAAGAAGCATTGGAAGGGACAAGCACAGAGATGATTGAACATACACGGGATATGGAGGAAGAACGTGATTTGGAACTAACACGACTTTCATTATGGCAAGAGTATCAACTTCAACGTGCTCATAAAGAATTTTTGGATGATGTCGAACATGCCAATTCAGAACATGATGAGATGGTGAAGCTTGTCAAAGAACGGTTATATGCCTCTTTGGAAAGACAGATCAAACAGTTGAAGGAAGATAAAGTGTTGTTGGACGTGGCAAACTCACACTCTTATTCAATGGCAATGGAACCATTGGCAGGTGTTCATGAGTTCCAGAAACATACTCGTTCACAACAAAAGGAGAAGGACTCGTTGGCTGGATACCTCAGTGATCGTAGAGGACTAAGAAGACGGGCTCCTGGTGTCATCAACGGTACAACAACAACAGCAACAACAACAGGTGGAGAATCGGGTAATGAAGAGATGAGTGCAAATGATTCGGGTAACAACTCATCATCCAAAAAGTCGAGGTTGGCTAACAATAACGGCAATTCAAGTGCTGATGAGACGTGGTTGAGTGATGCTGGAGGGGATTTGAGTTCGATACTGTTTGGTGAACGAAGAGAAAAACCAACCACAAGACACTCAAGTAAAGCCTACAATCCTCCTCAGGGACTCACAAACTCCGAAGTTAACGAAGATTTGGCACAATTGAGATTTAAATGATATATATATATATATACGAATTTGAATTTTAAAAGTCAGGGTAACACCTGTCATTACTCCACGTGTCAGTAGATAAGCCTCTCTTTTTGGTGGTTGAAAGCCATGTTTTTGTTTCTCTATATATAATCCAAACAGATAACTCCATATATAAAGGCATTTTACACATTCTTTTTTGTTTCTCCTTCTTTTGCATTTCCTGGCATTTCTTTGCATTCATTCATACACACACAAAAACAAACAAACAAACCACCATTTTATATGCTTTATCGAGTGCGACATTTCATTCAATCCAAATCCATTTGGTTATTCTTTACACTCCAAAAAGTTCTCCTTCATCGGATCAGATTGGGCCGTGTGTGGCTTCCCGTGTATCACCTTATCCTGATTCCCCTGGTTGTTGTGTTGATGATTATCGGGTGTATATCATGGCGTAAAGAAGTATTACGACTCCAAGGCTTACGAACTCATAATCGTTATGATTTGAAGAATGACGTGTTTTTTGAAGGTTGTACTACTGTTCCTGGTGGTGATCAAGACATTCATAGGGCAAATGCTACTTTGGTGATGCTTTCTCGTAATATGGAAGTTGAAGATGTTGTCAAATCAATCAGATCACTCGAAAGACATTTCAATCAATGGTATAACTATCCTTGGGTCTTTCTTAACGATGAAGAGTTCACTCAAGAGTTTAAAGATGTGGTTATTCAACACACATCATCGGAATGTCATTTTGGTAAGATTGATCCAGAACAATGGGAATTTCCCGAGAGTATTACAGAAACACTTGCTTTTAAAGAAGGAATCAATTCACAAGGTGATAGAGGAATCATGTATGGTTCCATGAACAGTTATCACAAAATGTGTCGATTCTATTCAGGATTCTTTTATAAGCATCCATTGATCCGCAAATATGAATGGTATTGGAGAGTTGAACCAGATGTTGAATTCTTTTGTGATATTCCATATGATCCATTTGTTCAAATGGCTAATAATGGTAAAAAGTATGGATTCACAATCATGATTAAAGAACTGTTTGAAACTGTTCCAAATTTGTTCAGACATACAAAGGCATTTTTAAACAAACAACAAATTCAACCAAAATCGGCATGGTTATTATTTGTTGAGAATTACAAAAATCAATGGAAGATGACAAATAAGATCAAATTCCAAAATTTTTACAAAAACATTCGATCTTTATGGGATTTGAGAGAACGAACAAATGAGGTTATTTTGGCAGATACATTGATCAAGAGAATGAAGTCTTCAAAAGATCCAGTGTTGAATGACAAATCTATCAAAGAAGAACAATTGGATGCATTGATAAGTCTCGCTACAGAACGTTCTAGATTACCAACTCTTCAAGGTGAGATGATGGATGATGAGGATTACAATTTATATCATTTTTGGTCAAATTTTGAAATTGCCAGGGTTGATCTATGGGATAATCCTTTATACGATGCATATTTCCAATCTTTGGATGAAGTTGGTGGGTTCTACAAGGAGAGATGGGGAGATGCACCAGTTCATTCTCTAGCTGTTGGATTCTTATTGGAATTGGAAGAAGTGCACTATTTTAGAGATATTGGGTATCAACACTCTACAATCAGACATTGTCCACCAAATCACCCAAAACAATTGCCATATGTTCCGAGTCAGACATACAAACCCGTTGAAGATCCCGAATTTGAAAAGTTTTGGAATCAAATTGATTCAACAAAAGAATATGGAGTTGGATGTCGTTGTCATTGTCCTACAGATGGGGAAGAAGATATTGAAGATTCTCAAAATGACTTCTTGAAAGGATGGTTTGCTCTGAATGCTAGAAAACAAAAGAAGAAGACACAGACAAACATCGTCACGGAAGAAAGAAGGGCAAAGAACCTGTTGAAAGCCAAAGGATTGGTGTGAAATATTATTAGAATTCTATAGTATTTAATATTAATAGGCTTTGATGTAAAACACCCGGACACCACCAGTAGAACCTTCACAAAAGAAGCGGCATTTTTGGGGTCAAGTCGAGAGAGAACAAAAGTGGAGAGCCACAAAAATGGCACTTGATCTGGATGAAGAAGGCGTAAGTTTTGCTTTCATTTCTTATGCAATTGTGTCAACATCAACTAACATACACAGGTTGTTGCGCGCGTTTCAACGACGTTCAAGGAGCGGCAGACGGTGGTGGAGGAGTTACACAAAGAGAGAGTTGAGCTTCTTCAACGACACGGTGTGAACCAACTATCGACGCTTTTAGGGGCCAATTCGACACGGGCTGTTCAAGTCGGCAATGTCGTTGTTGAAGGGACCGAGCAGCTGAGGGATTCGTTCATTGCAGCACACATCCAACCTCTCATTCAGGCCCGAAACGTCTCACAACTCATGGCTGGTGTTGACGAGGTACACAGAACTTTGACCGCGTCTGGTGCTGTTTCCGACGTGAAGATCGGGCTGGACTCGGTGGGAGGACTTGTCGTTGTGCCGAGACTGAAGCTGACGCCCGTTTCGAGGTTCACTGCAAAGACAGGAACTAACGTTGGTAACGGTGAAGGTGATGGGTACATTATGCTCCAATGGCGCAACATCTTAGGAGCCGGTGAGACGTTGGTACTGGATGCCACGACGGGAACACGTACGAGTTCGAGCTACTTGGCTCAGTTCACAGCGCCGCTCTCGACGCGGTGGCGTCTTGAGACTGCGACGTATCGAACCAGTCGCAGAGTCGAATGGGCTTCTCACGAACAACAGCTGACTGGGCTGAGGGCGAAACTGCGGACCGAAGGGCTTGTTTCCCACGAGATGAGCGTCCAGGGAGTTTTGCGAAGCGTGCGGGCCCACGAAGGTGCTTCCACCAGTGTTTTGGCACAAGCTGGGGACGATTTGAAGTTTGGTGTCTCGTACGATGTCACGAGAGACTCGAGAGACGACAAGGTGCTTCCAACGAGTGGATGGCATGTAGGGATGTCCAATGAAGTGGCGTACACCACAAGTGCCCTTATCAAACAGGCATTTTCGACAAGCTGGGCAAAGAGCTGTGGGAGCCACATCTTCAACACGTCGTTACGCGGTGGATGGCTCTACTCTAGTTCGCCACATCTGATGGACCGCTTCTATCTCGGTGGGCCAAACGATGTGAGAGGCTTCTTCTTCAACGGGCTCGGCGCGCGTGACCGTGGGGACGCTCTTGGTGGTGATATTTTCATGTGTGGTGGTGCCTCGATCTTCACTAAAGTTCCTTTTGTTTCCAAAGACAGTGGATTCAAACTCCATTCTTTTGCAAATTTCGGTTCTTGTGTGCCCTGGGATCACTCAGAGAGCACATCCACGCTGATGAAAGAGCTGTTAAAACCTTCAATTGGCTGCGGACTGGGTATTGTCTTTAAGCATCCTGTTGCCCGCTTTGAGCTCAACTTTGTGCTTCCCGTCGCTGCTCATGAGAACGACGCACTGAGAAAAGGGCTCCAATACGGTGTTGGACTGCAGTTCATGTAGATATATCTTTATAGAATATATATATATATTTCACTTGTGGGCCTCAATCCACAGCGTGTGTTCCTCACACACAGCAGGAACAATCACACTCTCAATCTCACCTTCACCAGCACCGAGTCTGAACCAGCGCTCGCCAGAACGTGTCACAAACACAACTTCACGTTTTCTCGTCTGCAGCAGGTTGCCAATGACCAACTGATGGTTGTACCTCTCGAGACTCTGCTTTGCCTTGCTGATCAACAGCTCCATATCTGTCTCGAGCTTAAACGACGCAATCATTGCACCGGGAGCCCAGCTGTCGACAAGACGACGCAGGAACTTGGGCACAGGGTCCAGGTTCACCACGAGCTTCCCGCCTTCAACGTGTTCCTGAGCCTGGATTTTGTGTTCAGGCATACGGGACACAGGTAGGAAGAAGTCACTCACAGCTGCTGCGAGATAGAACAGAGCCTTGGTCTCCAATGCGTTCATTTCAATCGCCAGAGCACGCAGCGAGAACAAGTATTGGTTCACCGTCGTGAATGGCAACAACAACAGGCGTTTCTCATCCCTAGCAGCAGTGTACTTGCGCCATAAAACGTGCATGTCATCACGGTACTTTGCGTTGATCACCAAATCCCCAGATTCGTTTTCGCTCATATAGTCGAGGAAACAGTTTGTAGTGTGTGAAAAGTGTCGTGAATAGGGCAACAACGAGAATTCCCTGTGAAGAAACACAACAGCATAACCTTGTTCAAGGAAATATTCTGCAGAAGTTGCACCACGAGTACCAGCAGAGAAATTGTCAATGAATCTCACCGTGTTGTTTTCGAGAGGAACTGTCGTACCACCCGAAGTAACAAGCACGACACGACGATCTTGGATTGAGATGAAGTTACGGGCTTCGGTTATCAGTTCTTCCAAGTATTCTGGGGGTTCGTTTGTGGCAAAGTAGTGATGCTCATCATCTGAAACTGCAACGGGGAAGTCCGGGACACTCCGGTCAATCGCAGAAGATGCAGACGGCTGAGAAGTGTGGATATGTGGATGTGGAATCATCTGGTCCCCCCTTGTTGTGTTGCAAATTGAGAAGGAATAGGAGATATTTTAAAGGGTTTGTTGGGGGGTTTGTAATGGTTGAACGAGAGTGGTGTTTGGGTGTTGTTGGTATGTGGTAAGGGACACATGTGACACAAAACCAAAGGGATGAAACAAAAACAAAAAAACAAGAGAAAGGAGAAACAGAAACAGAAAAAAAACAGGGAGATCGACGCAGTTATTGATCTGTGGTGTTTTCTTTTTTCGTGTTTATTTGGAGATTGCAGTATTGAACGACAGATTATCATATAACACAATGTGAGCTGTTATTTTAGAAATGTATATTAAAGGAAGAATATCCCTACATAACTTCAACCCCACTCATTACAACACCCCACAGCAAACACAATGTCCAACTCACTCGCAGAATACACCAAAGCGATGATATTAGATCCATCCGCAGTCAACAGAACAAACATTGCTCTGTCTGATTCAATGCGTTACGTCGTCCACCATTTAGGACATGAACTTACATCTGATGGTGTCTTTTCCATTTTTGGCACAAATTTGGGATCTACAGCACTGAAATGTCTCATGGCTGTCTTTTCCGGTTTAACAATCTTTGGAATTGTAAATATTGCTTCTTGTACCGCTGCTATTGTCATGGAGGTGAACAGCGTCGTTGCCATCCTCAACGGGAACATTCCTAGTGTAAATTACATTGGTGATATTGATGTGGAAGGACTTGGTACACTAGTTAATACTACAAAAGTGAGCAGGGACTACGCTACAGGATATTTCCCACTTTCCAACGATTTTGGTATAACTCCTGATTCTATGTCCACTGTGGGATTCAACAATGCAACTTCATTTGTGGTGTACCCTTTGAAACCAAAGTCTATGTCAATCACCAAATCTTCGATGTTCGGAGTTGAAGCTGTGAGTGTAAAAGGATATCACATGGCTTGTATGTCCGACACTTCTACACCACATGAGATTCTCTCACTAATCCTTTCTGCTTCTCCAATGGATGGACACTTTGAGATGAGGACAGAAACAAGCTTGACAGTGTGTATGAGTTACTTCCCTGAAAAGCACAACGGACTCTTCTCTCCAGACACACAAAGGGGAATCTCACTCGCCATGCCATACCGTACCAAAATCGATTTAGCAAAGAAACTTGGAGTTAAGACGGCATCAATGGAGGAGATTGAAGCAGAAGAAGAGGAAACCAAGCTGTACAATGCCATGGTAGAAGCCTTTTTGGAAGCGGAGAAAAATCTTTTGGAGAGTCAGAGTACCGGTGTGACAAAGTTTGGTACAACTCATTCGTTTGTGGAAGGTGGAAAGACGTATTTCTCACTGGGTACTGCATATGTAAATGGATATGGACCACCAGAGGACTATCTCGCTAGTGTTTAAGAGAGACACCATCACGAATCATCTGCTTCATCACCAACTTCAGCTGGGATCAACTGGGGCAGCTGAAACACCAACCCAAGACGCCAACTTATACACATAATCGCACCACCCAGAAGCCCTAAATCCAACAAATACCTCAAAACTGCAAACGGCATAAAGAGCGCTCCGAAAGCCCCGATTACTGGCCCCCCACAATGGGGAGAAGCAGCAACACAACCAGAAGTCCCGCTACAGCCAGCCCAATTCGTTAGGTAGGTGGAACTCATAACAGTTATATATAACCTTTCTCTAGCTGCTGAATCGTATTTGAACACCATCAATACGCCAATTGTAGGGGGGAATCAAGATGAGGATGGGAAGGGAGACCATAAGAAGAGGATACCACAAAATGCTCTCCCAAGGGCCAATCCGCGCTGATTCTTTTGTAGAAAGAGCTATTTTCATACAAATATGTACCGTTTGAAGTCTCCCGTGCGTTTGGACTCGGCTCTGTTATTTGTCATTTGATTTGTTGGTATAAGCAAAGAGATAAGAAAGACATCGTCCCTAAGAGGGGGGGAGTCAGATCGCGGGGGTCAAAAAGTGACTCTGATTTCTCTGACTCCGGCACTACCGACATGACTCGGGACACGTGACACAAAAAGGAAAGCGCCCCGTTGCAACGATAAACGGCGTTTAAAAGAGGAGGAAGCCGTGCTTTTAAATAGATGAGGGTTTCCCTCAATTTAACTTTTTAATTGGCTCAATACAGACTAGAAAAGTACAGAAATGCCACACAAATTGGAACAGCCCTTTGTCCACTCTCCATTGGTCAAATCGGCAAGACTCTCAGCCAAAGCCCCTTGTTCTGTGTTTCTCAAACAGGAGTTCGCCCAGCCTTCCGGAGCTTACAAGCTCAGAGGACTCTCTCACCACATCAAAACAGCCTACGAACGGATCAGAGAAGATCCCCAACTCGCTGAGAAACGCGTTGTTGTCGTTGCAGCTTCAGGGGGAAACGCTGGTAATGCCGTTTCCTACGCAGCATCTTTCTACGGCCTTCCAGCAACAATTGTTGTTCCTTCAGTCACTAACCAATCGATGAAGCAAAAAATTGAAGATAACGGTGCAGAGGTTGTCGTTGGGGGTGCCAATATTGGTGAAGCTGACGACTATCTCCGTCAAGTGCTCATCCCACAGCTCCCAGAAGACGTTATTCCGATCTATTGTCACCCTTATGATGCTCCAGATGTATGGAAGGGCCATTCGACAATTGTTGATGAGATAGTAGAGGATTTGAGACCCCAATTGCATCGTTTCAAAGGGGTCGTGTGCTCCATTGGCGGTGGTGGGTTGTACAATGGCCTCGTTGAAGGGTTGCAGCGCCACAAACTCGACGTGCCAGTGTTGACTCTTGAAACAGACTCATGCCCAACTTTCCAGGTTGCAATTGACGCCGGGAAGCCTGTCACTCTCAAGAGCTTTGCCTCGATCGCCACGAGTTTGGCCTGCCCTTACATCACTGCTCAGAGCTTGGAAAACTATAACACACACAGAACAAGAAACCTCCTGGTGTCAGACAAACAAGGAGCCAACGCCTGCTTGAAGTTCGCCAGAGACTACAACGTCATTGTCGAACCAGCATGTGGAGTTGCCCTGGCTGCTGTGTACGAGGGGCTCTTGGCTGAGCACAATGATTTCTTTGGTGGCCTTGAAAAGGACGATATCGTCGTTGTCATCGTTTGCGGAGGAGCTTCCACAACGTTGGAGGATCTCCAGCACTACAGAAAAGTCTACAATCTCTGAGAAAACAACAACAACATCATAGCTTTTAAGCCACCTCCGGATACGATCTCAAGTCCAGCGTGAGTGTTCTGGAGCTGTTTTCCTTCTGTTCCCTGTAGATTCCCACCAACGCATCAGATTTCTCATACAGCGCGTTCTTCAGACTGATAACGATGAATTGGAACTCCGGTCCAGCATGCTTCATGATGTACTTGGCAATCTGGTTCACGTTGTTGTGGTCCAGTGCAGCATCGACCTCATCCAGCACAAAGAATGGAGATGGGTGGAATGAATGGATAGCGAATAATAGGGCTAGTGCAGCAATGGTCTTCTCTCCACCAGAAAGAAGCTCCATGTCTTTAAATCTCTTGTTCGGTGGCATGGCGTGGTATCTGATCCCTCCCAAGTATGGTTCGTCCTCGTCTTCCAGAGTCAGATATGCCGATCCACCGAGAAGTTGAGTAGACATGTCCTTCTTAGTCAACTCTTTGTAAATGGAATCAATCTTGTCAGAGATGTGAGTGAATGCATTCATGAACAGATCATAACGTTCATTCTTGACTGCCTGGAACTCCTTGACAGCTTTCAATTCTTGCTTACGTTGCTGAGCAAGCTCTTCATCCACTTGCGCAAGCTTCTCCTTCACTTCAGAAAGTCTTTCAAAGGCCTTGACGTTCGGAGTCAGCTGCTCCAATCTCTTGTTCAACTCTTCAATCCTTTCACTCAACTCCTCCCCGTCAAATTGCAGTGATTTGTATTGTGCCGGCATCTCAGAGTAGTCCACCTCAACTTCTTCCGCTGTGTCAATAGGGAAGTCCTGATTCGATGGGATCCTTACGTTCTCGATATTGCAATTGGTGAAGATCGTAATCCGCTCTGAGTCCAACTTCTCAGCATCCTCCATACGAATCTCAATTTCCTTCTTCAACGCATCATACTTGGCATTAGCATCATTCAGACGCTCCTCAACATCCCTGATTTTCGATACTTTAGCACTGTTTTCCATCTCAAATCTGTGGAGATCCTCAACAGCAATTTCCTGTTCGGCCTCAAGTGTGTCAATAGAGCTCTCAATCGCTTCCTTGTCTTTCAGGAGCTTCTTGAGCAGTTGTTCAAGCTTCTTCAACTCCTCTTGGATTCGGGTACATCTGGCCTTGGTCTCTTCAGAACGTTCTCTTTCAAACGCTAACTTGGCGTTCAACTTGACAAGTTCGTTATCAAACTGACGCAGCTCTCTCGACTGTTCACGAAGTTTCGAACCCGTAGACATCTCATACTCCTTGATGCTGGCAAACTTGTGCTTCTTGCAGAACTCACGGAAGATCCCCGCTTGAAATTGTTGAATTGTGGCCTCCTGTGCCACAATGTCACTCTCAACTTTCTTTAGCAACTGCATCTGATGCTCTTTACTCTTCAAAATCTCCGAGTCATCAAGGAAGTGCTTGATCTCTGCACCGACACTGCTCATTGCTCTCTCCAACTCGCTTCTCTTTCTTCTCAGTCCTTCACACTCATATTTCAGACTCTGCAACTCAGACTCTTGAGAATCAATGTATACAGAATCCGGTCTTCCCTGTTGCAACACCATCAACTCACTCGTCAAGGCAACCTTCATATCCGTCAACTTCTGCACTTCACCTTTATTCCAACGTCTATCCTGATTCTTCGAATATCCAGCTGTCATCGTATTCGCCTTGGAGATCAACGTACCATTCAAAGCAACAACTTTCACATTAACCCCCTTACCCCATCTGATCTCTTTAGCAACCTCAACATCGTCACATATCATAGAATCACCACATGCGTATTGCACCGCACGCTCCAAGTATGCCTCGTATTCCACCACATCGATCGTCGGTCTCGCATGTGGATCAAGGTGACGGAGTCGAGAATCGACTGTTTTGGCCTCAATGATGTCCAATGGAATGAACGATGCCACACCGAGTCGATTAATCTTCAAATGTCTAATTGCCTCATGTGCAATTGCAGAAGAGTCAACCACAATGGCATCGAGATGTTTACCCAAGATGGTGTTAAGGGCAACGGAGTATTGACGCTCAGTTGGGGCCACGAGGTCGACTAGAAGCCCGCGGATCCCTGGAAGAACTCTGGAGAGGTTTGCGACATTATCACGGAGTCGGCGTTCTCTCTTTGTCTCGGCCTGACTGGCGTTGAGGTCGTCGAGAGTAGTGAGTACATCTTTGATCTTGGATTGGATCTCGAATTCTTTGGTCAGGAATGTCTCGGCTTTGAGATGGAGTTGTTGGATGTGTGCTTTCTTTGTAGCGAGTTTATCGTTGAGTTCGTTGAGATCCCTGGACACGGCATTCAACTGCGACTTAAGATCCATCTGTTGAGATTTGAGATCGTCCACTTTATCACCAGTGGCAGATTTTTGCTTGTTGAGACTCGTCAAGACGTTCTCAATTTCCCTCTTCTGATTCAGCAACAAAGAGAGCTTCTCGTCTTCTGAGGCACCACCACCTTCTGCAAGGAACTTTTGTTTCAGAGAAAGGTACTCCTCATGATCCTCCGGGGAAACATCCGTGACATTTTTGGTCAACGCAGCACTTGCACTCTTCTTGGCTTTCTCCACAGTTTTGATGTTCTTCTCCAGCACAGTGATATGCTCATCCTGTGATTCGATATCTGCGGTGAGTCTTGTGTTGTTCTTGTTCAATTTGCTCATCTTGTCATGAATGTGACCAATATCAGTCTCGAGAGGAACCAATTGTTGTCTCTTGGTCTTGATCTCATTGTTTTTTGAACCAATCAACTTCTGGAACTTGACAAGTTTCAAAGATTCTTTTGCGTATTGTGCTTTGATCTCCTTGAAATGTGTGTCTTCATTCGAGATTTCTCCTTTCAACGATCTGAGTTTGGTCTTTGTTTCTTTGACAGAGTTGTGGAGCGATTGCTTCTTCTGGTCAATGTGGTACAACTTCCACAAATTCGACAATAAGATCAGGTGGTTCTTCTCAGCAAGTTTCTCCTTAAACATCTCAGCTTCATCACTCTGCTCCTTGTACTGTTTCACCTCATTCACCAGTGTTCTCCTCTTGGACAAGATCGTGGCTGTAGTTTCCTTGACCTTATCCTGCTCTTCTTTCAGCGAATCATACTCCCTCTTGTGATCAGCAGACCCACTAACCATCTCCAATAACTTGCTCAGATCCGTTGCAGATTGGGAGGCAATCTGTTCAACATCACCTTGGAACACCAAGAAGTTTCTCGCCTTGATCAAGATATTTTCCTCTTTCAACACCTCTGCGTATTCCTGTGCACTCACCAACTTATCGCTGAGCCTATAGACACTCATCCCTGCTGTTGAAACAGTACGCTTGAGCTGAAGAACCTCACCATCACTCTTCTCATACACCGCCATGACATACGCCTTATCTGGGTCCTCTTCACCATCTTCAATACGGCCTCTATAGATCAGATCTTTCACGTGTGTGGAACGCAAATGTGATGATTTGACACCAAGAACAAAAGAGATGGCATCCATCATGTTTGATTTCCCAGATCCATTTGGCCCGATGATCGAGGTGAAATTGGCAGAGCCAAACCCCACGGAGACAGTCCCACGGTAAGACTTGAAGTTGTGTAGCTCAAGACCGACAAGACGACCCATTGATTGGTTTGATTTTTAGTGGTTTTTATGAGAGTAGATGAGGAGGGAGACGCGTCATGGGGTTTTTTTACGCGTCACATTTTCGCGTAACGGCTATTCATTTCATTTTGCACGTGAGCTTAGTCATCGGAATACTCCACACACTTTAGTGTGAACCAAAGTAAAACAAACTCCAAAAACAAAATGATACAAAGGACGATCTTGCACTCCTCTGAGCGATGTATAGTAGAGAGAGTTGAATCTGACCAGAAATTTGTCACTAAACGGTACTTCAAACGAGCTTTGAGACGGGAATGTATGAAGTCTGGACTTAGTCCTCTTGAGATTGTGAAGAAAGAAGCAGACTTGATGAATGCTGTTGAAAACCCAGGAATTCTGAGGTGTTTTGATGTTGCTGAAGATGAAACCGCCATTGAGATGAGGATGGAAGATGGTGGAATCTCGTTGGAACTCAGGAAATACCCAATTGGGAAAGTCATCTCTTGGGTTGAGACAATAGCTGGTGCTCTTTCTTCTCTTCATGACCACCAGATTGCCCATCTTGACGTGAAGCCGCAAAACCTTCTCATATCCGACGGTGAGATCAAGCTGGCTGACTTTGGAAGTGCAATGAGACTCTCTACAAGTGGGAAAGTACCCAGATTCCCAAAGACAACACCAGCGTTTTCTTCACCTGAGCTCTGTTTGATGTCAATGAACGCTACTTCTGTCGTTCCACTAGTTGGAGGGAAAGAGCAGGATATGTGGGCTTTGGGGGTATCGATGTATACCTTTTTGTATGGGAATATGCCCTTTAGATGTGGAGATGATGCCGATATTACAACGTGTTACAACTCCATCGTTTCAGATGAGCCAAAGTACACCATTGACGATTCAGACTTGTCAGGTATCAGTACTCAGCTACTGAAAGGACTGCTGGATAAGAACCCACGCACACGATTCACTGCAAAACAGTTCTTACAACTTCTACAAACACACCATGGTACAGAAAAAGATAAACATTAAATAGGACACACACCATCACCGCCTTCCAGAAGGATATTCTTGATGTTCTCCATCGTTCTCACCGCAACGTAGTTGTAGTTATCTCTCGTGAATGGACCCAAATGTGGGGCCAATGCGACGTCGTGTCTGTTCATGAATCTCTTGTCGATGTGAGGCTCATTGCGGAAGACATCGAGACCAACAGAGTTGATCGTGCCGTCATCCAAACCTTTAAAGAGCACCTCTTCGTCAATTGCGGTTCCTCTGCCGATGTTGATGATACGGATGCCCTTTTTGCACAGCTTGATGGAGTCCTCGTTGATGAGGTTGGTTGTCTGAGGTGTATGTGGAACAGCCAGTGCAAGGAGGTCGGTGATTGGGAGCATCTCGGCAAGCGAAGGGTAGTACACTGGCTTGAATGGCAGCTTGGCAACCTCTTCCTCCGAAAGTGGAGATCTCTTGGTGTAGACGATCTTCATACCCAGCGCCCATAATCTAATTGCAATCTCCTTTCCAATCGATCCAAAGCCAACGAGAGCAGCGACTTTGCCCTTTGGAGAGTCCATGTACTTGCCTCCAACCGTGGCGAACTTGGTCCATGTCTTGCGGTCCTCAGAAGCCGGGAGTGGGTTCCCGTCCTTGTCAACACCTTCACCACCCATCAACGACTTCATCTTCGAAATGTCACCATCTGTATCCCTGGTGGCCCTGTCGAAGAAGTGTGTGAATCTGAAGGTCGAAAGAGCCAATGAGAGCGCAACGTCAGCCACGTCCGAAGAAGGAGCATCGCCAATGTTGCACATCTTGATTCCGCGTGCCTTGATCTTGTCAACGTCATATCTGTCTGAACCAACGTGTGGAAGGGCAACGACCTTGCACGTCTCAGGGAGATAGTCGATGAAGTCGTTGAACTTGCAACGGAAGAACGCCTTGGTGATGTAGACGGCCGAGATGTCCTTCAGATCCGTCTGGAGGGCCTTGCGGAACTGTTCAACGTCGATCAACGGGTACACAACACACTCGAACAACTCGGAGAACTCGGCAAACTCGGGAACTTCGTCTGGGATTTCACGACGAGATGGGTGTGTGGCGAACAGGACTCTCAACTTGGTCATCTTTCTCTTTTTTTGGTATTCTTAGTTGCTTGCTTGCTCCCTAAAGGGAGGGGAAGAGGATGACAGAGAGTCTTCTTATATATGTGATGGGCGTGATGAGCCTTATCGGGGGCAGGCTTCGGACTTCATTCCCGATTTGGACACACGGCCGATATACGAGCCAATTAGCGAATAAAAACGGTGATTGGGGGGAAGCGAAAAAAAGATCGAGCAGAGGACTGCAAGCGTGACTCTTGTTGTTGCTTTGGGTAAGCTGTATTCAATTCCTATACTGGTATCATTAGATGAGGACATGTTTTGTATAGTGGTGTATATCATCTTCCCTTCACCTTTTGGGATTTACCCCTGGTTGGATTACATAAGCAATGATTACATAATCAAATGTTACCCGGAGATGATCCTTTGTTTACATTTCGCGTCGTTCGTGTTGATGAAACTCAACATAACCTCCCCATTTGACGCGTCAACTTCACACTTCACACACATATCAAAACGAATACAAGCAACAAGAAATGACTGAATCCCGTATGGAGCTGCTCAACTGGGTCAACGATACCCTGGACTTGCACTACACAAAAGTCGAGCAGCTGGGGTCTGGTGCCGCCTACTGTCAGCTAATGGACTCTGTCTTTCTTGACGTGGCGATGCACAAGGTCAAGTTTGATGCCACAAAAGAGTACGAGTACCTCAACAACTTCAAGGTTTTGCAATCGTGCTTCGTCAAGCACAAGGTCAACAAGACAATACCCGTTGAACGTCTCGTCAAGTGCAGATTCCAGGACAACCTTGAGTTCTTCCAATGGATGAGGAAGTTTTGGAAGGAGAACAAGGATGAATCCGAATATGATCCCAATGCCAGAAGGAAATTCCAACCACCAAAAACGACATCTGCATCCGTTGCAAGCACTCCATCCGTCAGATCAAGAGTTTCATCCACTTCAGCAGTCAGAGAATCATCATCCACTCGTCGTACTGTCCCTTCATCATCCTCAAACCCACTTCCACGCACAAGAACCCCAAGTACGACCTCTGTCCCGTCCAGAACAACATCCCGTGTCTCTTCGGTGAACAACAACAGCAGTAAGGAACTCGAACACGAACTGGCACAGACGAGGGAGGCTCTCACACAGGCCGATTCCGAAGTGGAAGAATATCGTACTGCACTCGAGGCATTGGAAACAGAGAGGAACTTCTACTTCAACAAACTGAGAGAGATTGAAATCCTGACGGAGACGACAAGTGATATGCTCAAGAAGGAACAGGATGACCAACCGTCGTTGAAAGACATCTTGATCAAAATCCAAGAAGTGTTGTATTCGACTGAAGAAGGGTTCCAGATCCCTGATGAATCAATGGAGATTGAAACAGTGGAACAGTTGCCTTCTCAACCCGAAATTAATATGGAAGAAACGTTCTAAGCTATCGAAATCTAATGCTCTCATATATATTGTTCTTAAACATGCGAAATGTACTGGAAGACATAGGAAATGTCTTTGAACTCAGCCTCATTCTTCAACAAATGATCGTTCGTTCTCTTCAATCCTTCATGATTAACATGGTTCCATGTCGTTGCATCACCATATAACATAACATCGGCCCTCGTCATCTGTTTTCCATCTTCTTCACGACATCTCTTACAATGGAATGTCTCGTGTGTATCACAAATCGTCTCCTTGTTGAATTCGAATAACTGCCTCAAGTTATCCGTAGAGAACAATCTTTCCACATCCTCCTTCTCATCCACAACACATGATGATAATGACAATTTCATACTCTGTCTTTGGAAGATCTTCTCTTCAATGGAACCTGTAGTGATAAATCTGTAAATGAAACAATCTTTCTTCTGTCCATCTCTCCAGACTCTGGCCAATGCTTGTTGATCAGATGCAGGGTTCCAATCCGGATCGATCAAAATCAATCGATTGGCCCCAATCAAATTGATACCACAACCACCTGCTTTCGAAGATAATAAAAAGATAAATTCTGGACTTTCTGGATCGTTGAACCTATCAACAAGTTTTTGACGTTTGTTAATGTTCATCGTACCATCAAGTCTCAAACTTCCATATTTGTTCTGTCGACACATCTTCTCGATCAAATCCAAAGTTTGGGTATAATTCGAAATCAAAACGATCTTATCATCTGATTCATGACGGATCTTTGCGAGAAAACGTTCCAAAATGGAGAATTTCCCAGAATACCATGTTTGAACTTCACGATTCCGACCACCACCAGTGATGGAATTGACATAATCATCTGGGATCAAATGTCCTGACCCTTCAAATTCTTCGTCCAAGTTGAGAAGGTCTGGATGGTTACAGAGTTTCTTGAGAAGTCCAATGGCTTTTAATGGCTGAGAACCAACACCACGAAGAAGTTTCTTGATATCAGGAGATGTGATAAAATGGTCATAAAGTTTGCGTTGCATATCGGAAAGGTTGACAAAGATGACATGTTCATATTTGCATGGGAGGTATTTCGATAAGATATCGTTTGTTCTTCTGATGATGAATTTAGAGACAATGGTGGATAATTGAGCGAGTTTGGATTCACCTTCTGTGACTTCCTTTTCTGTAGAATCTGCATCACGACCTTTCAAAATTGGAATCTCAAAGTTCTTTCTGAACTCGTTTCTTGTCCCGAGAAGACCAGGATTGGCAAAGTTCAACAATGCGAAGTATTCTGATAAGTCATTCTGGATTGGAGTTCCCGAGAGAATAACACGTCTCTTACAGTTCAAGGAGTCCAAAGCAGTAAAAGTCAAAGAATCTCCATTCTTCAATCTGTGTCCTTCATCAGCCAATAAGAGTCCAACTTCACACCCTTTTAAATGCTCAACATTTCTTCTCAAAGTTTCATACGAGACAATCAATACTGGTCTCATAACGTTTCTTCCCTTGGCTAGCGACCATTGCTGCAATGCACTCACCAACTCATTAGATTTCGTAGACTTACCATCAAGTGCTAATGGTGTTACGGCACCTTCTCCCAACCATTTGACCAATTCATTTGCCCAGTTTCTGACCAATGACGACGGACACACGACAATGGCCTTATCTATGCTCTTCTTACCTCGTGGTCCTTGTTTTAGTAAAGTCCACATGAGACTGATACACTGTAATGTCTTACCCAATCCCATCTCATCGGCCATGATACACCCTTTGGCACGAGGATCTATTAATCCCGAGACACAACGGTATAAGAACTTGACACCTTCAACTTGATGTGGTCTGAGGATCTTGGACAATCTTGGATCAATGACAACGGGGACATCTGCAAACTTCTTCTCAGCCTCGTTTGGATCCTTGGATATGCCTAAAATCTCATTCAAAGTCTTGTGGACATTTCTCCGCTTGGACTGTTGTTGTTCAGGCTGCGGCAGTGGTTCGAGTGTTCTTCCTTCGTCCCGTGCCTTGGCCTCTGCAATTGCCCTATCGAGTGCCTCGAGGTCGTCATCACTGATGATCTTCTCCACAGATGGATCGTAGAGGACAATGGCAGTCTCATCCGAAGGGTCATGCAGTGGTCTCGGGACAAGGATCGGCTTCCTCTTTGTGCCCAACGGCGGCGGTGGCTGTGGGGAGTTCAGAGACTTCACCGCTAGTGGAACAGTGAAGGACCTGCGTAGCTTATTCTCAACGTTTCCATGGTCTTCTGTGCGGCGTTTCAACGCGTTCTTCCTCTTGAAGATAAGTTGTCCTTCGCTATCGACGATACCCACGTCGTTCTCCTTGTCTTCATCCATCAGAGCGTAGGAAGCCGGGCCTTTCAACCGCGCATTTCGCACCGTTCTTCCCGTGTCTGAGAGTGCTGAGGAGCGTGTCTTGAAGGGCACTTTGAACGGCTTTGCGAGTGTTGAGGCCGGGTCTGTGACGGCCCGGGGACGGAGATTGGCGGGGAGTCCAGCGCCTGTTCCCAGCACCTGGTTCGGCCTGTTTGGGAGTTTTCTTCCCATTTTGTTTGTTTGTTTACTATTTGTATATGGCGGCTAGAGAGTGGCGGTTTTTGTTTTTGTTTGTTTGTTTGTTTACGTTTTCTTGAAAGCGCTATACGCGTCGCGCGTCGCCGCTACACAAAAACAAAAGGTGACACAAAAGAGACAGAGAAGAGCTTCACGGAGTTATATGAAGTTATGTCCGATGGCACAATCGATATCGTCGAGAATCGGTTTTTCCTTTTCCATTTCCAAAACGGCGTAGAACTCCTCTTTTCTAACGGGCGAGACACTCAATCTTCCTCGCTTAACCAGAGACATCTCACTCAACAGCGGATTAGCCCGGAGTTCATCCAGCGAGATCTTGGCCCGGAGTCTTCGGTGAAATTTGACATCTACACACCACCATTTCGGGGATTCCTTGGTGGATTTGGTATCGTAGTAGTGGCTCTTGCTGTCGAACTGGAGGGCATCCGGGTGTGCTTCTCCAGCAACTTCTGCAACACCAACAAGCCCGGGAATCGGAGCGTTGGAGTGGTAAAAGAGACAGATGTCACCTTTGGACATGTTGAGCATGTTGTTGCGAGCCTCGTAGTTTCTCACACCTTCCCACGGCTCAGAGTCCACTTCCCTTAGCGAACTCAATGGGAATTTGACGTCCTGCCCCGAGCGTGGATCAATTCGCGTGTATGGTTCACTTTTGATCAACCAGTATCTAACATTGTTGTTCTTCGGGTCCACTGGGAATTCGGCTGGTTTCTTAGGTTGTGGTCTTGTGACTTCCAAAGGGTCAATTTTGTCAGCAGAAACTCTTTTAACTGGGGGCTTTGTAGTCTTTTTCTGTACTCGCGGAGGCATTGGTTATGTGTGTTTTCTTTGATGTTGGTGAACGGTTGTGACGCGTTTTTGTTTTTACGCGTCTCTCTATACAGTAATCAACCAAACCTATATATATATATATATATATCTAATCCTTCCACGAACCTTCGAAATGGTGCTTCGTATACTTGTTTTTCGTTTTGGGATCATATTCTCCAATGTAAGTTTTTGGCAAGATCAGCACATCATCTAACAAGATCGGCTCTTCAATATGTGTAACGTTCTGCCATCCAAATGGTAACGTCTCTGGTTTGTAGTGATACTGAGGATGTGAAGCCTCATCTTCATACTCAATTTTGCTTTGAATATTGAGTGCCACATTCGGGTCCACTATCAATTCCTTAAAGTCCGAAGAAGAAGTAGAAGAAGAAGTCATCGACTCATACGTCTTGTAGATGTCGTTGATATATTCAAAGACAACATCGGTATAAGCAGCTGGTCCAGTCCATTCCATAATCCCGCGATACTTGGAATCGTAGCTTTCAAACATGTCATATTCCTTTCCATCCTTTTTGAAGATACCGGTATGTTCATCATATCCTTTCAATGTACTTTCCACAATATCTGCAATCAATTCACGAAGAATTGGATGTCCTGGCTTGTATTGCATCGTCCATTGACAAAACAACAGTCTTCTTGCAGTACCACCATCCGACCAATTGACCTTGTCTTTATCGTTTTCAACAGCAATGACTGCTCCAATGGTATTTGGTCTGTCATACACGGTCTTGTTATACGTTAACCAAGTATCCAAATCACTTTCCAATGAAGTATCAATATCGGAATAGAGTCCACCTTGTGCAAATAACAAGAGATATCTTCCAAAGTCAAACTTTAATACTTTTTCAGGGAGGATTTCATACACTTCCAAGATTTCAGGGATTTTTTTATAAGTTTTTCTGATCCAAGAAGTCATCATTTCATCTGTAATGAGATCATATTTGAATGCCCCTTTCTCTTCCTGAGATTGGAACGTCATTGAGTATTTCAACAACTTGTCATCGAGTATTTCAGTCCTCCATGTCTGCCAAATGTGTCGATTCAGTGGGGTTGTTGATTGCTTGTAGGGAAACTGTCGTGCCAATTTCTGAAGAAGTGAACCCGATGAATAGACGTTTCGAATGCGGTACTCATCCACAGATGTATTATTATAATTCCATTGGAAACCCTTGAAGACTAGAACCACCACAAAGACAAGAACAAGAGCTTTCAACAATGACTGAATAGAGGAATGTTTCATTTTATAAATAGAGGCACAAGAAGAAAAAACAATAGAGAGTAGAAGGGGGTTCGGTAAAATTGGGGTGTTTTGGCATCAAAAAAAAGCCCCCTCCTCTCTCTCCGATTCGAACACTATAGAAGCGGCTGAAGGACAAATATATATATACATATATATATAACAATGATTTGTTGATATTATTACAACTCTTTGTTACAAACTATAACAGACCGTTTGTGTTTACAGAATTTTTTCCAAGAGCTTTTTTGTGACACTTGGGTTTTGTGTATAAAACTAGGCGCCAAGCGCCGGGAAAAAGGGTAAACAAACAACAACCAACAACCAACAACCAACAATGGACTGCGAAATCTTTAAAACGCCCGATAAAACCACTTTTGGGGTCTCTATTGTGCTCACTGTGGGAATTGTGCTCTCGTACACGCCACAGCTATACACTCTCGTCGTTTCCAAGACGTCTGTCGGGCTTTCCCCGACTTTCCTGCTGCTCATCTCGGTTGCTGGTGTTTGTGCTGCTTCGAACCTCATCCTCCTCTCTTTCCTCTCCATTCCGTGCTGCTCGGAGCTGACGGCCTTTGAGTGCTTCAACTCCCAACTCTCGTTGCTCCAGGTCGGGCTCCAGGCCCTTTCAACGCTTTGCATTCCGTTACTGTGTGTCCTGTACACTAATACCCCACAAAACACGGAATACCCGGGCATCATCAGAACATGGCGTCTCATCACCTACTTCATCGCCTTCATCACGGTGCTTCTCATTATTGCCAAGCTCACGTTCTCCACTGCAAACATCCTTCGTCTGGCACAGTTGCTGGGTCTTGTCTCAACGGTTATCACATTCATCCAATACATCCCACAACTCATTGAGACATTCCACTTGGAAGCATCGGGTTCGTTGTCGTTGTTGATGATGTGTATCCAGACACCAGGAGGATTCGTATGGACGGCAACACTCATCCTCAATCCAGGAACGAATTGGAGTACATGGATGCCATATTTGTCTGCAGCAACGTTACAAGGATTGTTACTTGTTGTGTGTGTCTATTTTGATTATTGTTATGATCACAAAGAAATCGAGCCTCTGTTGCAGAGTGATGAAATAAGAAGTTATTCCTAAATATGCATATATATAATATCTTTATTTCAAGTTATGATCCTTCCCTGTTGTTTAAAGCTTTCAATCAATGCACGTAATGGGTCCAATTCCGTTTCTTCAATAAGATCAAATTCTTTAACAAACGACACAAAGTGTGCAAAGAACGAATTCCAATGAGCCTCCAATGACAAGTTCAAGATCTTATCAAAATGACTATAGTACAAATGTGCAAAGATTCTAAACATTTGACGACAAATGTTTTTCACAATCTTTAAGAAATGTGCAGGGAATGGAACTCCAGATTTCGTAGGGAACAACGTCTGATCGTTGATCTTCTGTCCAATCCATGTCAAGACGTATTCGATGTATTGATTTGCAGGAAGTTGTACCGTTTTACCACTCTGATCAACCCATAGATAATCAGTGTTTGGCCCAGCATTCATTGTAGGGAAAAGTTCTGGCTTCACGTATTCAGACACGATAGCATAGAATTGGTTGAGGTTGTTGTATATCTCAAACACGTTCTGGGCAATCCATTCGTTCTGATCAACGTATTTCGGTAGTTGCACAATAGTACGGAATGATCCCTTCACAAGGGCTGTGCGCACGAATGGCTCACATAAGAAGAGTGGGAGACCCTGTTGTGGATCTTCTCTAGCAGGCTGTTGCTGCTGTTGTTGCTGTTGCTGTTGTGGGACATACTTCTGCGTGTTGCCATTGGCATAGTTCTTGGTTGGAGAGTGTGATCTTCGTAGTGAGAGATGTGAGCCATTGGTTCCCGAGTAGATGGATGGCGTTTGCTGGTCTTTCGGTTTGGTCTTCTTGGAGTTTCTGCCGAAGCCTCTAATTGAGCTGAAGAAGTTGGACATGTTCTTGGGGTGGTGGTGGTGGATTTTTCCTAAAGAGAACAGGGAAGAGGAAAGGGTTTTGTTTTGGTTTCATACGTTGTTGTTTGATCTGGGCTACCGCAAAAACCGTTGAAAGGCCGGGTAACATTTTTTTCGCGAAAAGGGTTACGCAGCCCTTGTACTATGTGTCAAACGATGTGGTGTTCGGGTGTTTAACAAAGGGAAAATTATAAGCAGCGCCACCCTTCTTGTTTTGGTGGGAATTTTGAGGTTTCTCTTTTCCCGTATACGAATGGACGGAAGTGAGGAGGCGAAGCGAAAGCCCAGCAGAGTTTCGAGGGCGTGTGACCAGTGCCGGAGTCGCAAACTGAAGTGTGATGCGCGGCTCCCCGCGTGTTCCCGCTGTTCTAGAAGCGGCATCATCTGTCACTATGCTGAACAGACACAAAAGAGACGGACAGTCTCTGTACAACAGAAACACAAGAAATCGCCCGAGGAGGGGCAAAAGTCCCTCACGATGACGGACCTGAACCACCGGATGAGTAGGATGGAGGACATGATCACGGCATTGGTGGGGAAGTTGGATCCGACAGCCTTGACAAGTACGACCAATGGCCTTGACAGGGAGGAGGAGAGCGCTGATTCACTGTCCCCGCTGCCGCAGATAACCGATGAAGACCCGTCTTCCCAGCATCACGATCCGCAGAAGATCGAGGTGCACAAGTACTTTGGTTCCCAATCGACATTCTCGGTGCTCAGCGCAAAGGGACTTGTGTGGCTCGGTAAGCACGTTGGAGACCCGACGCTTTTGACCACCTTTCAGGCATTCCACGTCAAGACAGCTGCTATCTTCCTCTGGGTGAACCGTAACTGGATCCAGCCCATTGAGCGGTCCCAGATCAACCCGTTACCGGATGCCAAGTTCGCAAGAGATCTCTTGGACCATTTCTATGATGATTTTTGCTTTGGTGCGTTCATCTTAACTAAAGACGACTTGATTGAGCTCTTTGACACATACTACAACACTGCCCATCCTTCCGGGAAGCCAAAGACTAGACGTCTCACAAACTCGGACTTTTTGACAATGTCAGTGTGTCTTGCTGTCGGGTGCCAGTTCATGATTGATTCCAAACCGGGAATCACAGAAGAAAGACTCGCCATTCTTCGGGACTTGCGTGACAAGATGACTGATAATACTATATATTACTACAGCAGAGTCAGTGTCATCAGTGAGGGTCTTAGAACTGTCCAGGCCATTATGCTTTTCAACTTCCTTGTCGAATTCACAAAAGGACCGCCATACAACTACATGCTGGTGTCTACAATGGTGAGATTTGCACAAGAGATTGGTCTACATAGACGTGAGTCATTAGTTGGTCTATCCCCTAAAGAGGTTATCCAGAGAAGACGAATGTGGATGTTGGTGTATATATTTGATCGTGGATGTTGTCTCATGTCCGGGAAACCACCAATCATCAACATTGACGATGTATCTTCGGTCCTACCGCATGAATATGAAGACATCTTGTTCTGTGATACGCCCAAGGAAATCGTTGCAAAGTTGAAAGATGTCAATTTCAACATCATCAAGGCCGTGGAAGAACTGGAATCTAACTCGCCCGACCCAAATGCATACATGAACAGTCCGTTACTGATGCTCATGCCTTATTATCATTCGATGTTTGTGCAACTTACAACAAAAGTGTACAACAAGTTGTTCAGTGCACACTCTTTAAAGGGAAAGACCCTACCGCAAGTTCTTTTAATTATTGAGGAACTCAATGGGGATCTTGAAAACATCAGGAGATCCATCGCTAAATGTGTCAGACCCGGTGTGCCAATCACGTCGATCCATCCATTGCGTTTGAGATACGATATTTCCTCCATCCATTGTCAATACTTCCATCTCCAGATGATCATCAACAGAATGGCATTCACTCGTGCATGGTTGAACCATGACTCTGCTGACGAATTCATGAAGAACAACGCCACATCTCCATTGCAGTTCAAGCTGATGAGTAAGTGTCTCGGTTCAGCCAGGGACTTGATGAACTTGGTGAAGGACATGACACCATATAACCATCAGATGTTCATGCATTACATCTCTTTCTTCTTTTTCTCTGCATTTTTCACCATATTCACAGGATTGCTAGAATTCCCCAAGGCACAGACTTTCAAAAGTGATGTTGAGCTCGCATACAATGTGAACCAGATGTTACTGAGTGAGATGAATAACTGTGATACCAACTTTGCTACGATATGCACGTACAACATCATCGGATACAGTGTTCGATTCTTCCTCCGTATTGCAATTCTTGGTTATAACGCAGTGAATACTGAAAAGATTGATTTGAAGTTCATTGATTCGGAAATCGCACGATATGTGAAAGTGATCAATCAACTGTCAAGCAAATGCAATCAGAGATTGCGTACAGATGATCCACTATGCACCGTTCCACCAACAGCAGGATCACCTGTCTCTTCATCCACCCCAACAAATGATGATGACCTCATTGCACTTTCGAAAGCGGCAACGGCTCGTCTTTCAAGCATGCAACACAAACTGAGCAACATCACTGCTTCACTTCCCGTATCACCTGATAATGGAACCCAACTCCCACCACTGAATATGGTTCCAAGTCCGCGTCAATCATTACCGACATTCAGTGCACAAAATGGATTCCCGATTCAAGCAGGTGGTGCTGATGGGATCCCTTCACCATTCCCAAGCTTTTTTGGGACTCCCGTGGCAGATTCCACACCTGGTGCATTTGAGAGAAGTTTAGAGGTGTTTGAAGATCAGAGACAGACAAATATCTTACAACAAGTGTTTGCACTTCCTGATTTCTACTTGAATGCGGATGAGAATGGATTTGATGTGGATCCAAATCTCATGTTTTAAAGAGCTTGTATATACGTTACTTGTCTTTTTTCTTCTTTTTCTACTTCATTGTCTTTTTCTTTGTGCCTCTTGTGAGTAGGTAGTCTTGCATCCCTTTGACCTTTGTGAATTGCCAAAAGATTGCGGGTTTTCCAACTGATGGAATTTTAACTCCATTCTCCTTATACCTCCTCTCTAGATCATCCAGCATCATCTTTTCAATCGAGGACATCTTCGTAGTCATCAGTGCCATTGCAGCCTGTCTTATCCACAAATCCACAATCTCCAAACAGAGCTGTGCAAGTTCTTTCTTGTCTTGAGGAACGGCGTACTCAACTTTATCAAGGAACGTACAGAGTAGCTGTGCCCCTTCAATGCCATTCTCCTTTAATACATAAGGTGCCAAGACAAGGATATGTGACAAGTATGCCACTTTGAATCGATCATATGCGCTTTTCAACAAGAATCCAGAGATTTGTGAAACGCCAGCCTGGGTCTTTATGGCTTTTTTAGCCCAATCATAATCCATACCCACAGAAACAGTAACCAATCCTGGTGGAACTTCAAACGTTTCTTCCAATCCTGAATTGACATTCTCGTTGAGCCAGAATGGATGGTATGGCTTCCACGTTTCGTCATGACATGGTCTCACATGGGTCAAGACACAGTCAACATCTGGTGTGAGGGGCACATATGTTGCCTCGCTAATGACTGTTCTAGTCTTTTGCTCGAGTCTTTCGTCTGGCAAGTGGAAGCTATCTTTATAGTTTTGGAATTTGGACCTGTTGAGGAAGAGCTTGGAACCAAGCATTTCTGTCATGGCAGCAAGATGGACCGCGTTGATCTTCTTCACTTTCTTCTGCTGGAACTCCTTGAATATCTTCCAGGTGGCAACAACATCGGCAGCACAGTACATCATTGATTTCTGGAAATCGTCAATTACGGGCTGTTTGTCTCTTGAGCTGAAGAGATGGCGAGTATCCTTCTCAAGCACCCCACCAACGTGTCTCTCGTAAACTCCTGCCAGCGTACGATACCCGTAGATAAACGGCTTGAAATGTGTTTGGGCGTTATTCCCCAGCTGAAAGAACTCATCAGATGACTGATGCTTACTCTTCTCCGGGATGAACTGAGAACACGATGCAACGTACCACCCAAGCATATCCATCCACCCTGTATTCGACACGACGTTTGCCGTGTAATCATCACGCACACACGCACGATCATACCCAACATTAAACCCAATAACGACCTTGTTTCTGTTCTGAGGATTTAGGGAAATCATATCTCGAGGATCAGCATCTCCACAGATATACTTCGAACACCAGCCATACCACGCTTTGTCGCTCACTGCGGTTGCCAATGTAGGGAAGTCCGATATTAAGTACAGCTTCTCAACGTCATACACCAAAGCATCTTCCATGGGGCTCTCAACTCGTTCTTGTGGAGAATTTGCAGTGTATCGAGTCCATCCCGGTCGTAACAGCCAGTGTTTGGGCTGTTCTGGGAGAGCATGAAGGGATGAGAGCGAAGAGAGGAGAGTGTCATATCTCTTCCACGACTGATGCAGTGCCTTTTGAACCAATGAAGACATCTTTAGCGCAAGTAAACGATTTCAATTGGAGAAAGAAAAGAATGGGGGAGATGAGGCCTCATGTATAATGTGGTGTTTGGGTGTTTGGGTGCATTGGTAGGGCCACTCGATTTCTTTCACTTTTGTGTTGGAGATCAGTTTCGAGCTTCTGTTTTGAGGGGGTAGTTTGGAGGTAACAGTTTTTGGAGGGTTCTTGGAGGTTAACTGCTACTTTCATTACACCTTCTTCAAAGAAATAATTTTTGACATATCAGTCCTTTCAGCGTTCAGATTGGAGCACATTCAACCAAGAACCCCCACACACACATCCAATTACTGAGAATGACCACAATGTCTGAGAAACGTGCCTTTTCTGCTCCTGGAAAGGCTCTGATTGCCGGTGGATACCTCGTGCTTGACCGCCAGTTTGACTCGTATGCCGTTGCTCTCAGTGCCCGGATGCACGCTGTCGTTGAAGGCCAAACGAGCGATGCTACCCTCATCACCATCAAAAGTCCACAATTTGCAGAAGGAGAATGGGTCTATTCCCTCGTCAATGGCCAAGCTGTCGAGTCTCGTGGAAGAACCAATCCGTTCGCATCTTCTGCTGTGAGTGCTGTGATGTCATTTGTTGGTCCTTCTTCTCCAGTCAACGTCACAATAACCATATTCTCTGATTCTGGGTATCATTCCCAAGACGATTCCGTTCTCAAGGCCTCCAATTCAAAATCATTCGCATATCATTCCCAACCAATCACTTCTGTCGCCAAGACGGGATTGGGATCATCAGCTGGCCTCGTCACTGTGCTCACCACTGCCCTTCTCTCTTTCTTCAAACCAGATCTCGATCTCAACAAAGACCTTCAACTCATCCATAATCTTGCACAGCTCGCACATTGTCAAGCACAGGGCAAAGTCGGGTCAGGATTTGACGTTGCTGCAGCTGTGTTTGGATCTGTTGTGTATCGTCGTTTTGACCCTATGCTCATCAATTCTCTCAAACCTGCTTCTGAATGTTCAGTGAAGGAGTATCACACTTTAGTGAGGGATCTCTGTCTACGTGATTGGGGAATCAGGAACGATCGTGTTGCACTTCCAAGAGGTGTCAAGCTGTTGATGGGGGATGTCAAAGGTGGCTCAAACACTCCGAAGCTCGTTGCCAAAGTCCTTGCTTGGAGGGCTTCTGATCCCGAGAGTTCAGAGATTTATGCAAAGTTGGATGCTGCTAATATGAAGTTGGTGAGATGCTTGAGTGATTTGAATGTATTTGCAGAGAATCAACCTCATTTGTACGATGAAGTTGTCAAGTTCATCGCTACAAGTTCTTCTAATGACATTCTGAACTCTGAGAACGAGTCCCTGACACATTTCAAAGAGCTAATCCATGCTGTTGAGACAATCAGACACAACTTCAGAATCATTACCAAACGTTCAGGAGCAGAGATTGAACCTCCACAACAAACAGAACTATTGGATGCGTGCCAAAAACTCACTGGTGTCATTACCGGTGTCGTCCCTGGTGCCGGTGGATATGATGCCATCTCTCTCATTATAGCTGAAGATGCAACAGAAGCAATCTTTAAAGAGACTAAGAATGAAACGTTTGCAAATGTTTCATGGATGGATCTTCGAGAGGAGGCATTTGGTGTTCGTTCAGAGGCTGCTACAGACTATGCCGAGTTCTTGTGATGATCGATTGCTATATATAAATATAGAGAGGAGTGTGATATATTGATATATATATATATCGATACCTTGCAATATATTGTTATATTCATATATTGATATATTGATATATTGGTATATTGGTATATTGGTATATTGGTATATTGGTATATTGATATATTGATATATTGTGATATATTGATGTATCGATATATATAGATATATTGGTATATTGGTATATTGATATATTGTGATATATTGATGTATTGATATATATATATATATATATATCGATACCTTGCAATATATCGAAACATATGCAATATACAGATTCAATATTGTACACCAGATCTTCCATATTGAAAACCCCACACACAGACTGAAAACACCGGGTAACGCCCGCGAATTATAAGGGGAAAAACAAAACCCGGCCCAGAAAATCGCCAGAGTCCGCCACCCAAAATCTTCAACTTCCACAAACTCTCCAATACGTGGAGAGGGAAAGAAAAAAAAAACTATTGTTTTTATTACTCCAAGACATTCCCTCATACCACATATCACATATCTATTCACATATTGAAACCCTGTTGTCTATTGGTGATGAACTCTCTTGCAACCAGGCTTCCACGCCTATTAGGAGCCGTCTCCAAGACACGGACAACAATATCACGTCCTCACCGTCTTCCAATAAGAGTCTTGTCGCTCACACAGCACCACCGTTCCTTCCACCATACGCGGTTTTCACAGGACAACAAGCAGAATAACAATAATAATAATAAGAAGAAGAAAGATGATGACAAGAAGGATCTCTCACCAGCAGAATACTTCAAGTCCCCAGAATTCCTACGTTCCTTATACATGACGGTGGGCTTCACCGTGCTGTTCTACCTCATCACCCCCGGCGACAAGGGCCAGGGCGACGTGCTGACGTTCCAGGAGTTCAAATCGAAATATCTCGAGAAGGGACTTGTCCAGCGTCTCGTTGTGGTGAACAAGTATCTCGTTGAAGCTGAACTGCGTCCCGGTGCTGCATTGGACAGACCGGGAAACATGTTCAGCGGTGGTGGACGTGCCCCTGTCGTTGCCTTCACGATCGGTTCTGTCGATGTGTTTGAAGAACAACTCGATGATGTCCAGGACAAACTCAAGATCCCTGCACAGGAGCGCATCCCGGTGACTTATACGGACAGGGCGTCTGTCTTTTCCCTGATTGCGCCATTCCTACCGACTTTCTTGCTTCTTGGAGGACTCTTTTATATGACGAAGCGGATGCAGCAGGGCGGTGGAATCGGCGGTGGTGGTGGAATGTCTAACATGTTCTCTGTGGGAAAGTCCAAGGCGAAGCTCTTCAACCAGGAGACAGACATCAAGGTGAAGTTCAAGGACGTGGCTGGTTGCGACGAGGCCAAGGAGGAGATCATGGAGTTTGTCGAATTCTTGAAGAACCCGCAGAAATATGAGAAACTCGGTGCAAAGATCCCACGCGGTGCCATCTTGTCGGGACCTCCAGGAACTGGTAAGACGTTGCTCGCTAAGGCCACTGCTGGCGAGGCGGGTGTCCCGTTCTTGTCCGTGTCCGGTTCTGAATTTGTGGAGATGTTTGTCGGTGTCGGTGCGTCCCGTGTCCGCGATTTGTTCAAGACTGCGCGGACAATGGCGCCTGCCATCATCTTTGTGGACGAAATCGACGCAATCGGTAAAGAAAGAGGCAAGGGCGGCATGTCTGGTGGTAACGACGAGCGTGAAGCGACGCTCAACCAGTTGCTTGTTGAGATGGACGGGTTCGAGTCGTCGGACCACATTGTTGTGCTCGCAGGTACAAACAGACCAGATGTCCTCGACCCGGCGCTGATGAGACCGGGCAGATTCGACAGACACGTCTCCATCGACAGACCCGACATCGAGGGCCGGAAAGCCATCTACAAGGTGCACCTCCAGAAGCTCAAGCTCAAGATCAACGAGCATGGCGTTGTGTCGGAGTTGAACGATGACCTTGCTGGTCGTCTTGGTGCATTGACCCCTGGCTTCTCTGGTGCTGACATTGCCAATGCGTGTAACGAGGCTGCGTTGATCGCCGCAAGATTGGGCGATGAATTTGTCGAACTGAAACACTTTGAGCAGGCTATTGAACGTGTCATTGCAGGCTTGGAAAAGAAATCTCGTGTCTTGTCTCCTGATGAGAAGAAGGTTGTTGCCTACCACGAGGCAGGACACGCCATTTGCGGTTGGTACCTACGCTGGGCCGATCCATTGCTTAAGGTGTCGATCATTCCAAGAGGCCAAGGTGCATTGGGTTATGCCCAATACCTTCCTCCAGATCAGTATCTTCTTTCAACAGATCAGTTCAAAGACCGCATGACGATGGCATTGGGTGGACGTGTTTCTGAAGAGCTCCACTTCTCCTCTGTCACGTCCGGTGCACATGACGACTTCAAAAAAGTCACATCCATTGCCGAGTCGATGGTCACCAAGCTCGGCATGTCCCCAAAGATTGGTTACGTCTCTTTTGATGCCGATGGATCGGGTGGGTTCCAGGTGCAAAAGCCGTTCAGTGAGCGCACCGCCCACACGATTGACCAAGAGGTGAAGAGAATTGTGGAGGAGTGCTACCAGCGTTGTAAGGAATTGCTTCTTGAGAAGGAGGACGCCGTTGAAAAAGTGGCACAACTGCTGTTGAAGAAGGAGGTGCTCACCAGAGACGACATGATCGAGCTGTTGGGCCCAAGAGCATGGAGAGAGAATGACGACTTTGAAAAGTATCTAGGCAAGGGTAAAACCTGAAACAAAGAATAAAAAAGCATGTACATATACACATACTACTACACATTGGCAAACAAAATACGATATACGATTTTTGTTTTAAGGGTTAAATACAATATATTCAGAACCCCCCTGGGAGCAGAATAAAGATACAAAAAAAATAGGATGAATATGAGTGAGTGTGTTTGTGTGTGTGTGTCCCTCAGAAGAGGAAAACAATATGCTGGGGTTTTTTTTTTCACTGGAGAGCCAGGGACTTCTTGATCTCGGCAATGGCTCTGCCCGGGTTGAGACCCTTCGGACACGTTCTGGTACAGTTCATGATGGTATGGCATCTGTACATGGACATGGAGTTCTCGAGCATCTCCCTTCTGAGCTTCCCGGCCTGGTCACGTGAGTCAATCAGCCATCTGTATGCCTGCATCAGCACAGCTGGGCCGAGGTACTCTTGCTGGTTCCACCAGTACGACGGACACGACGTCGAGCAACATGCACACAAGATACACTCGTAGAGTCCATCGAGCTTCTTTCTGTCTTCAATCGATTGCAAGTTTTCCTTTCCGTCCTCCGGCACTCTTTCTCTTTGCAGATATGGCTGAATGGACTTGTACTGCTTGTAAAAGTGTGTCAGGTCCGGGACAAGGTCCTTCACGACAAACATGTGCGGCAGCGGGTAGATCTTGGTTGTCTTGTTGACGTTGGTGTCGATTCTGCACAGACAAGCCAGTGTGTTACGGCCGCCAATGTTCATTGCACACGACCCACAGATACCTTCACGACACGATCTTCTAAACGTCAGTGTCGCATCCTGCTCGTTCTTGATCTTGATAAGCGCGTCCAAGATCATCGGTCCGCAATCGTTGAGGTCCACCTGGTACTCCTGAAGCTTTGGCTTCTCCTGGGGCTGGTCCGGGGACCATCTGTAGATCTTGAACGTCTTCATCATTGGAGGCTTCTCGGTGGTGGTGGCCAGTCCACGCACGAGGCGCACTGAGGGAACACCAGCTCTTCTAAGCACAAACATATTTCGTAATTGTATGAAATGTGAGAGACAGAGAAGGGAAACGGCAAAAAAAAAACAAAATGGAGCAGCGGGTTTGCTCTTTTTAAAAGACTCCCATCATCGGCCCCGTAACTGCGAACACAGAGCGGTACGCGCAGCACACATCACCCCAGAACTCCGGGGCGGAGGGCGTAAGCATCACTCATTCTGCGCATGCTGATTGGCTGTGGTGTACGGGTGTGAGTGCGCGTACCACTTATCCCGGCGTTCGCGGGCTCGCAACCTGCGGTTTGCGCCACACGAGTGACCACTACGTTTTCGATATGGTTTCGGGCTTGTGCATATAATAGGGAATTTAATATATACATTATTATATATATATTATATCGACGTGGTGAGTATATATAGCGACAAATTTCGTGTGATATATATTCGTGTGTGTCATATTGTATATACACATATCAATATATATCGTGGAGGTCTTCAATTACGGAGATGTCGCACGAGTGTAGACCGGATAGAGCCCCATACAATATATAAAAAAAAAACACACTAAAGACAACTTGGAGTCATCGGAGAGACATCGCGGGGCAAAAGTAGACGACACACATAAAAGATGGGAAAGATAAAAAAAAAAAGACCAATTGTCATATAAACCAAAAAAAACAAAAATCAATAAAATCAATAAAATCAATAACATATAATTCATATACTTCATATCTCAATCATATACATCATCACTTGGATGTGTCAACCACATAACGACCAAAGATTTCACCTTTCTCCATCATGGCAAAGACATCAGCAACTTGACTCATCCCGATAACCTTGACAGGGGATTTGATCTTGCCTGCTGCGAAAAAGTCCAAAGCTTCTCTCGTATCCTTTCTATTCCCAACAACAGATCCTTTGATGTTGATTGCCCTCAATGCGTGGGTCAGGATACGAGATTCCAATTTGGCATCACCTTTTGGAAGACCAACAACAACAACAGTTCCAGTTGGTCTCACGTAGTCCGGAGCCTCGTTGTATGCCTGTGCGTTACTCGAGACGTTGATCACAGCATGACATCCACCACCAGTAGCAGCCATAGCAGCCTCGGCGACAGACTTGACCTCATCGAAGCAAACAGTCTTATCAGCACCGTTCTCGGTCATATACTTCTTCTTCTTTGAAGAATCAATGCCCACGACTCTGTAACCCAATGCCTTGGCATATTGGACACACAGAGAGCCCAAACCACCACCAGCACCAATGATGCCAACCCATTCACCAGCCTTGACATTGGCCTCCTTCAATGCCTTGTACACCGTGATCCCAGCACACAGTAATGGAGCAGCACCAGCCAGATCCATCTCCTTGGATAGATGAGCCGCCTGGTTCGCATCGGCTGCAACGTATTGTTGATACGTTCCTGGGACAGAGAACCCTGAGTTCTTCTGTGAAGGACATACAGTCTCCCATCCATCTTCACAATATTCACAACTTTGACATGTCGAATTGATCCATTTGACACCAGCATAATCTCCAACGTTAAAATTCGTCACATTCTCACCTTTAGCAACGACAATTCCTGCTCCTTCATGTCCTGGAACAACAGGAAGTGGAGCCTGAAGAATCCAATCACCTTTCCAGATGTGATAATCCGAATTGCAAACTCCAGAATACAGAACGTTAACCAAGATATCATTAGGACCTGGTTTCGGGACGGGAATGTCCTTGTAGTTGAGTTTCCCGCCATACTCTTCAACAACAATTGCCTTTTGGGTCTTTGGGATTGTTGTGGTGGCGAGAGTTCTGAGGATAAGTGGACCTCTTGTGTGTAGAAGGGAGCCTCTTGTTAGTGTTCTGAGCATGTTTAGTTCATGTGATATATACAAGACATTATAATATTAAATTAGGGGGAAACTTCTTGTTTTTATAAACAGATTGCAGTCTTTTAGTGGAGAGGAGAGGAGAGGAGCCATTGATCTAAATCCCCATCTCGGTAAAGACCTCAACACCAATTGCAAAAATCCGGGGTAAGAAATAAAGAAAAAAAAGAAAGAAAGGTGTCATTGCATTCGGAGTCCACTGCGAAAAACAGAAAAAGGGGGTGAATGTCCATCTGTCTCGGCATATACTGTCTGTCCAATAGCGAAACTTGAAACGTACGCACTTTTACAAAAAGGGAAGGTAGCGCGGAGTAGATGAATCTCTTTTTGTGTCACGCAATTTATGTTACGCGGGGAAAAAAAACAGAGACAAGACATTGATGAGGGACAATGACTCGTGTCCATTGACGAAAGATCTGGAGGGGGGGGGGTATTTTACTTTTTTTCCCGATATATCAATGCGAAGATATTGCCGAGGACATGTGTCCATGTGTTGCACACAGAGAACTGACGAGCCAATCATGGTAGAGCTCTGTTCCCAACTAGATGGTTTAAACATTTCGAGGATAACCACGATCTCAAGTCTATTACCGCTTCGGTAGACTTTTATATCATATGGACCAAGTCTAGCAGTATCTAATATTGCACACCATATCTCATTATTGTAAGCATTGAGTTCTTTCAATAAGAAGTGTGAGAAAAGAGATAAAAGCTAAGCCGTCGTATAATACTGTCCTAACCAGATGGATTGTGGAGCGAAAGCAGCACTATCGTAGTCACATTGACACTGCTGTGATATCGAAATGCAGAGGATGGGTGGCCAACGCTATCATTGATAATTGATCTTTTTTCACTCCGTTGTTGACTGGTGTGTCCCCATACAGAAGGAATCCTTATAATTGGAATTAAGCAAGTGAGCTTTCTTGAACAAACCGCATCAAAAATCGATACATTCAAGGTCGGAACCATTCTCATCAATGGCTATTGAGAAAATTGTCAATTGGAGAGACAGAATGGGATTATTCGTGACCCCCGTCTATTGGGTCACTATTCGCTTAGATTCCATAATTAATGACAATATTATATTAACCCCAAAACACGCGAAGAATCTGGTAAAGCCGCTAATCTCCGATGGGATGGGGGGCTTAGTTCTCATGACACAAAAACCCCTTGTGGAACAAAAGGCATGCAAGGGGCAGAAGAATACAAGAAGACCCTTGTTTGATTTCTAACCAAAATAAGAAGTCACATTTATGATGGGATTATACTACAAACTTCAAGGGAAGCTACATTCGAAAGCCATCGCAATCGACTGATGTTGCCTACGAATGAATCCGTGGGCGCGTTTCAGTTGGGCAAGTTTCACCTCTCAAGTCTTAATTTTTTTCTTCGGTCATTGCTAATTTCTATTATTTTACACATTACAAAACACTCAATTGAACATAAAAGAAGATGGTCAACTACGATAATTGGATGGGCGAACTCGCCAATGACGTCCGCATATCCTCCCTCTCGATCCCTGGAACTCACAACTCAGCCGCAAGCCACACAGCACTGCCTTCAGTCCAGTGTCAAGATGCCTCCATCACTGAACAGTTGAAGCACGGAGTCAGATTCTTTGACATCAGAGTCTCTAAGAACGTTCTCAAATCTGAGGAGAATGACTTGATTGTCATCCATGGCAAATTCCCCGTCAAGTTATTGGGTAATGTCTACCTAAAGGAAGTTCTCGATGATGTTTACTCTTTCCTCGAGGATCACAAGTCCGAAGTTGTGCTTGTGAGTATCAAGCAAGAGGGTAACGGCACTTGGGACAATGATAATGACGAGTTTGGTAATGTCATCTGGGACAAGTATGTCAATCCTAACAAGGACAAGTGGTATTTGAACACTGGTATTCCAACTCTTGGTGATGCTCGTGGGAAAGTTGTTCTGTTTAGAAGATTTGGTGTCAATAACGAAGAACGTAAGAATCAGTTTGGTTTGGATGCAGCTTGGTGGTCTTATAACTGTACCCATGATGATCGTGGTTCATTACAGATTCAAGATTATTGTGAGATTTCTTCGGTTGATGACATTGCTAAGAAGGCTCAGTACATCAAAGACTTGTCTAAAGCTGCTGTTGAGCACAATTCAACAAGTTCTAATGATCCAAAACTATATGTTAACTTCTGTTCCGGTTCGAACTTCTTTGATCCCAACTGTTGGCCTTCGAAGATTGCTGATGGTTTGACAGAGAACAAGATCAATGATGCGTTTGGCAAAGGCAATGGTATCATCATCTTGGACTACGCCGAGAGAAACAGCTGGAAGTTGACCAAAGAGCTGGTTGACAAGAACTTTTGATTTCGTTTATAAACTAACTTGTTTTGCGTTTCAAATAAAGTGTAGTACTTCAAAGGGGGATCGGAGGAGAGACAGGTAACACACATTTTTAAAGTTGCGCGCAGGCAGACACACAGCAAATCACACTGAATGAGATCGCTTTTGTCTGACTGTTTCAGAAAAAATGCGGTTCCCATGTATGTTCAGCTCACGCGCACGGAAGTTTCGGTAAACGGATTTTTTTTGTCTTTACCCCAGATTTCGGAACAACACATTCGCACTCCTTCCCGAAGCGGACAAAGTGTCGACATGTCAAGGCTGAGAGACGAGGTTGGGGGGGCTATGTGGAAACGATCAAAACAGCTAATTATCGCCTGTGCTCCCCTGATCTGGAAAATTCCCGAGGGGCAGGAAATGGGTGTTCAGCCGTGAGATTCCTATACAGAGAGCAACGAACCCAACAGAAAAACGGGCGATAAAACTGTCAAAAAGAAAAAAAATTAGTGGAGAAGGAGTCCCACGGCTTTTGTCGATGATCACCAAGCCCAAGACTTGTCAATCTCAGACTGTAGCAACGCGCAGTACCAACCACCGCTTGCTAATTGGGGGCAATTGCGATATCGGGGGCCTGCTCAGGTCTACCCGGAGTTTAGCACCCCTAGTGGTTGTCGATATTCCTCTATAGAGTGTCTGTTATATATATCTATCAATGGAGTTTCAATATATTGCAAAGGGGGGGAGGGCGCGGTGGCCGGTATATGGTGACAGCCTCCCATCAGGCCAAGCTGTCATGGATTTTTTTGTGTCGGCCCCCGCAGCGCGTTCTGATTTGTCCGTGTCCGTTGTCCGGGGGCGGCGCGCGCAATCAATTCCCGTTTACATATGCAATGAAGAAAAACAAAACTTGATATTGTCTGTGTGTGTCCTGCCGATTTCTATGTAGTGGGCAATGGGCAAAAAGTCTGGGGGCCCCCCAAAATTTTCAGACTTTTGTTTTCACCACTTTTTTCCTTCCACCAAAGGAGCCAAAACAAGTTATCAGAAGAGCGTGGTAAAACACACAAACACACACATCACATTACAACCACACACGGCTGATACATTCGCTCTCTACCCTGCCTGATTTCCGGAAGTCACCAGCGAAGACCCCCCCTCGGAACTATTCCCCTGCCCAAAAAAACAGGCGCCAAAAGCCGTTCTTCTTTTTTTGCCTTCTGAAGGACTTGAAATCACCTCTTTCGAAGACACTTTTCTCTCTACCTCCCCCCCTCACAATGGTGCTTATTGGAGGCATCAAATACGCATGTGAGCGATGCATCCGCGGGCACCGCGTCACGACGTGCAACCACACGGACCAGCCACTGATGATGATCAAGCCCAAGGGCCGTCCGTCCTCACAGTGTAAGCATTGTAAGGAGATGCGCAAGAACAAGAACTCGCACTCGTCCGGGGCGTGTACGTGCGGGCGCTCCAAGAAGGGCGTCACGAAGCACTGTGGCTGCGACTCGGGCAAACCGTGTGCGTGTCATGGCAAGCGCAAGGGGGACAAGGGTGGATCAGACAAGGGAGGATCAGACAAGGTCCGACAAATTGGGATGGACCCGCTCGCCGCTGCGAAACCTGCAACGGACAAGACCAGGACACGCGTCGGCGAAGTGTCTGTCCCACTCAACGAATACATTCCCAAGAGCGTACATGGCGTGGGCAGCATCAACGACCGGCTGCCCGAGGGCTTCTTCCAGGACGTGCCGCTGCCCTTCGAGCCCGGACACGGGCTGCTGGACCTGCTCTCGGACACGAAGGACCAGAGCAGCACGCAATCATCGCTGTCTCCGGACAACGGCAAGGCGGCACGCTCCCCTATAGATGGCCTCGGCGATTTCTTCCCACATTTCCCCATGGCGGCTTCTTCTTCGACATCGACAACAACATCTGCGCAGTCAGCACAACTCCCGCAACGCTCAGACTCGTTCTCGTCCTCTGTGGACAAGGCGCTCTCCGTCTCAGAATCAATGGACTCGCTACTCTCTGGCGGACCGCACCACTACGATAGCATGCTCCACAAGCCGCTGCTGGGGAAGCGCCCCGAGCACTACTCCAAGGACACGCTCTTTGGCACGTTTGAGAGGGACCTCCAACAACACAGATCGAAGCAGCGAGACGATCAGAGCGCACGTTCTGTGGAGGTGCTGAGTCTGACGCCGACGTTCATGGACATCCCCAAGGAGTCGTACTTCAACCTCTCGACGGACAAGGAGGTGCGGACACTCGAGGCCAGGAGCAAGGAGACTACGACAGAGAAACAGGACAACCCATTTGCATTTGGAGCAACGGATTCTGTGTTGAATTTGCCCAATGAATTGGGTGCCCTGTAAAACGATCTGTTTTGATGTTTATGAAGTGCATTTGGGTTTCTTTTTTGTTGTTTGTGTGTTTTTTTGTTGCTTTCTTTTTTTCTTTGTAAGGAATACACTGTGTCTGCATTTTGTTACTTTTGTAAAGTTTTGTAAAGGTTTGGTAGTTTTTGTTGTTTTTGTATAGTTTGTTTTAAAGTATATAAACTTCGTTTGTTTACTTTTCAAAAAAAAACACAAAACACACAAAACTGATAACGATCACAATGATCACACCAACACAGTACGACAAACAGCTTAGAGAGTTGGCCGAGAAGATCAAGAGAGTAGAAAAGGTGAGGAATGTCCGAGTTGTTTGTAGCGAAGGAAACCAGGGCCTGGTGGAGTTGTTATTGTTGATTGCTGAACAGACAAGACAGATTGAAGTTGCTGTGAAATGGCATGTCAACTACCAACAACCAGTGTTGTATTTCCGGGTCCAACAACTGATTGAAGAAGATGGAATGGAACTTTGGAAAGTATCATTCAATCCTGAATTGGTTAAATTACCTTCACAATACTCAATGACACTGACTGAGACGACGATCAACGGCACATCTAGTCAATGGTGGTTTGTCCATCCATGTGACACAAACGAGATACTCCAGAACTCTTTGGAAGACGACTACATTCTCAATTGGGCATCCGTTTATCTCCAATTGTTGGTAAAATTACCCATCAATATCATATTTTGATGCTTAACTTAGTGCTCATATTTACGCTAAAGTATCTGATCAGCGTAATTTTCAGTACAATAACTACTACCCACAAAGGGGGTGGAGAGGACAACAAAACCCACCAAAACTACACACAGCATTCTTTTATAAGTTTTACAACTAAAAAAAAAAAGACAAAAAGGGGAGTCCAAACATGTCCTCCTTCAACTCTCTCAGATCGCAGGCTGTTGCTTTCGAGAATCAAACGAGCTCGCTATTGTCTCGTTTCTCGTCGTTTGCAATGTCGCCCTCGAGCTCAGCCACCGCAGAGGAGATCAAACTCGAAAAACAGATCGAAACACAACTACACAAGCGTAACGAGCTGCTGGACAACCTCACACGCGTCTCTGAAAGCGACACATCCATATCCACTGTCAAACTCCAACAATTGAGTCGTCATAAAGAAGTTCTTCATGAAAATTGGAGGCAATTTGGACAGATCAAATCTTCTATCCTTCAAGAACGTAACAAGATCAATCTTCTATTCAACGTGAAAACGGATATTGAGGACCATAATCGTCGCTTTCAACAAGATGAAATGGATTATGCACATGAAGAACAACAACGTGCAAACAATTTGAATACCATTGCGGATGATCTCTTGTCCAGAGCTTTTGAAACGAGAGAAAACCTCCTTGGACAAAGATCAACGTTGAGAGATGCAGGTGTTCGTATGACGAATACACTCTCTACTATTCCTGGTATCAACGTTGTCATTCAGAAAATCAATACGAGAAGAAAAAGAGATGCAGTGATTCTTGCTTCGTTGATTAGTGTTTGCATTTTGCTCTTATTCTTTGTGAAATGAGAAAGTACATGATATAAGTTAACGAAAGAATTGTAAAGATGTAGGATTGAGAGTGTAAATACCAAGTAGAAACCCCCTTACTGTCAGAGAAGTTTTGAAAAGCTACTAGAGCAATATATAGTAAACTCAAAATAACATTATTCTCACTCTAGTTGATTGATAATGATACTATCAATGATCAATTGATTACTAAAAAGATTAACAATTCATTATCGAACATCTTAATAATCCATGGTTAAATTCGCAAAAGACACTCTACATATTGATACTTTCTAGTGTTGAAATGTCTTAGAAATGTCTTAGAAAACGAATCATGAATATAGAAAATTCTAAAATAACAAAAAGAAAATAATCAAACATGGGGCAAACATAGAGACCAAATAAGGACATAACATAAATCAAACCTTTCTTACAACTCCCCCCTCTTAAGCCTATAAAAAGGGATTATATTCAATATGGTGGTGTTCGGGTTATTATAGGCGTTTTTTTTGTCCCGGTAGCTCACCTTGAGTTTTACATTGTAGCTTATTGATGCCACAGAACGTTGTGATATATTATAATTTTGGTCTATGACTAGTATAATAATGGTGGCTTTGGAGCTCACAAAAATGGATACCTTCATTCCCCCTTCGGGAATGAGAAGTTTTAACTAGACAAGAAAAAACAAAAGAAAGCCTGACAGAAAACTCCCACCAGTGAACAGAAATTGTCAACCCCATTCAAGTATTTGAGTTTCAGATGGTCCATTTTTTCCTCTTCTTGGATTGTACTGTGTCTTTGTATAGTACAATCCATATATAATGTTCACTTATCCTACTCCTGTCAGTATATTGTGCAATGGAAGCATACACTCAGATCAACATGTCAAGTGGGGGTCTTTACCTACTCGTGCTGAGTTTGAGAAAAAACCCCAGCAAGAACAGTTGTACGTTATTGATGTTTTGGAAAAGACAGCTGCCGGTATGAGCCATAAGGAAATCTATGGTGTTTCAAAACATTTGAGATCTGTCAAAGATCGTCCTCCTACTCCAACTCCTTCTCCACGACTCCTTGCTAGATGGGAGGAAGAGGAAGAAGAGAATGGCTCAGAGTAAGAGATACACAATACACCTCCAATGAGGGCTGCAAAGTATAAACACGGCCGGAGGAGAACTAGAATCCATAAAACAACATTTTCCTTTTTCCATTCAGAGGTGCTTGGATCGATGAGTGTATAATTTGGATTATTTTTCTGGGAGGGTCCTTACATGTGATGTCTGTTAAAGAGAAAAAAAAAACACTGTAGAGTCGTAGCTGTTCATTCAACATCACTTTCTTACTTTAGATGATTGTCCCCTTGACGTTGATCTTGATGTCGATGAAGTAGATCCTACACCACCTCTTCCATATACCCTTCTTTTCAATGCTTCTTCACGTTCTTGAATCCTTTGTTCTTGGGCGAGTCTCTTCTGTCTGATCGCTTCCCTTTCTTGTTCCTTCTTGAGTTTCTCCTCGTTGAACCGTTTACTAAGTTCTTCAAATCTTTTGAGTTGTGATTGATATTCTTCTTCATTTTTGGTGATTCCTTTCCAATTCTTATCACTTAAAAGTTGTGTAGTATATGATGTTTGTGAAAGAATCTTGATCCACAAATCAAGTAACCTATTTGTTGAATCCGTAGTTGAGAGTATCACATCCATATTCGAAGTTGTAACTTCGATAGCATCCACCATATTGTCAATACTCATTGTTATTTGATCAAGTTGTTCAAGTTCTTTCTCAAGTGCATGAATTCGAGAAGTTCCAGTTAATTTAGACTGTTGTTTAACAGAATCTATTGTTGTCTTGATTGCATCAAAGGAGGGTAAAAGGTCTTTGGACATTTTGTCTGTGTTTTTGTGTGGAAGAGGAATTGAAAAGTATCTTGTTTTACGCGTTTGTTTGTTTGTTTGTTGTTGTGGTGATTAAGCCTTTTTTTAGGGAGTTCCGGGGGTGGATAAACACGTGAGTTGAACTAGTGGAAAAGTTGAATAAAAAGCTCAAGTTATATATACTTGTAAAATATTCTCTAGAAACAAGAAGTGTGTAAATATATAGTGAATTGGTTATATAAATATCTCAAATAACTATATATATACATATATATTTCTGTTAAAAATAAACCTAGAAATGCGGTGCGCCCCAACTTCCCCAATTGGCTAGGCCAATGCATAGAGATAACGCATAACGCCCAGATCAAGAGATTAATACAAAAAAATAATTTAAAGACTCCATTGAATCAATATTAACAACCACCAACAACAAGATGAGACTCTTATTGATCACCCTTCTTTTCATCAATAAAGTCTATTCTTTTATAGACCAAACGATTCTTATTTCAGATAACGATACACTTCCTATAATCAAAATCTTTGCAACTGGGGGAACAATCGCAGGTCGTGGTTTAACATCAGCAACAACAGCTGGTTACAACATTGGTATTTCGGTCGATGATCTTATTGAAGCAGTTCCCGAAATTCAAAACTTGGCTCGATTGGATTATGAACAATTTTCAAACATACCATCAACATCTATGAATTATTCATATCTACTCCCTTTACACCATGAGATCACAAGAGCATTAGATTCTGAATATGAGGCAATTGTCATTACACACGGAACTGATACCATGGAGGAAACTGCATTTTTCCTCGATATGACGATAAATTCCCCCAAAACAATATGTATAGTTGGTGCCATGAGACCAGCTACTGCAATTTCTGCAGATGGTCCAATGAATTTGTACCAAGCTGTTTCAATTGCCACTAATCCTCTTTCTAAAGACAGAGGTGTCTTGATTACGTTGAATGATCGTATCTCTTCTGGTTTTTATACCACAAAGACCAATGCCAATTCACTTGATACTTTCAAAGCAACGGAACAAGGATATTTAGGTTCGTTCATCAACAACAAACCATATTTTTATTATCCACCAGTTCGTCCAACTGGATGGAGATTTTTTGATATTTCCAAAGCAACAGATCCTTTGGAATTCCCAGAAGTGTTAATTTTATATGCATATCAGGGTCTTACCCCTGAGCTTGTGTTGAAAGCTGTTGAAGATTTGAATGCTAAAGGGGTTGTACTTGCGGGTTCTGGTGCAGGTTCATGGAGTTCCAATGGAAGTGAGATGAACAAACTTGTTGCCGAAATGCATGGAATCCCAATTGTTCAATCTAGACGTACAGTTGATGGTGCAGTAACGGAACATAATACGGTTGGAGACTATGCCATTACTTCCGGGTTCCTTAACCCGCAAAAGGCTAGGATTTTGCTACAACTCTGTCTTTACGAGAACTTTACCAGGGAGGAAACGAGAGAGACGTTTGTCAGTGTCTTTGGAGGGTGAGGCTATATATACAGTCCACCTCTGGTGAAAGCAATATATAACGGGTTCAAAGGAAAGAAAAAAAAGTTTAAAAAGGGGGTCACATCGGCTTGTTCGGTTCGGGACATCTACGGACTTGAGGTGGTTTGCATGCCTTAGAGTTCCTTTATAGAAAACAATATAGAGTATATATATATATATATATATATATATATTATATAATATAAACACACACTTTTTTTACATCAGAATAGAAAAAATGGGTATAGAATTGGAGAAGGGACTGACTTCTTTCCCTTTTTTATATGGAAGAAAAGCCTCCCTTCCGAAGCTGCGAGATTCCTCTCAGTTTTTTTTTTTTTTTTTTATTTTTAATTTTATTTTGGCTGTTTCACGTTTTTTTCTTTGAAACTCCGCCCATCTTTTTCATTTTTTAAAGAAACTTCATTAAAGAGGCCCTTCTAACAGAGAAGAAGTCTTGTGAAATAAGAAAGAAAAAGCAACAGTTTTTTTTTTTCTTTCTCCAATTATCATCTGAAAGAAACTTATCATCACTTTTTCTTTCTCTATAACTCTTCACACCCACCACCACACCAACCACCTCACACATTTCTCACATCTCTTTTCTACCGCTCGCTTAAACTTTTGTTTGCGTGGTGTTTCCTGCAGCCGCCATAGCCAGATCCCGTTGGCCGCTTTTGCCTCGTTTTTTTTTTCTCTCCCTCTCTTTACTTTCAACCCAGCCCCGTTTTTCCCTTCCCATTCTGTGTCTTTCTATTCTCCTATTGGAGATATATTGAGAGATTGTTTGTTGGTGCTACTACCTTTATTGGCTTTTACCATCCCTGCAATATAAAAAACACACAGACCACCCCTCACTTACACCTCATCGCTTTCTGTATTGACACGTCTACCACAACAACAAAGACACAACAACAAACAAAAAAAAAATCATGTCGGGTCGTCTCAATATGCTTGCCGTGGGTGCAAACCCCAAAGTCTTGTACTACCTCTGGAGATTACAAGCAACAAACAAACTCAACATCCATCTTGTGAATGATGAACTTGCTACTTTCAATGACATTCATCAGATCTCATTCCAAGATGATTCAATTGGTTCAGAATACGGCTTTAAACCAGATACAATATCAACGGATCTCGCTGGTGCCAATAAGATCAAGTATGATTTGGTTCTCATGTCTGCTAAATCGCTTCAAGACGTTTCCAATATAGCTGCTGGACTTGTTCCATTCTTGGGGAAAAAAACTATTGTTCTTATTGAGTCTACAGGTTTTGTCAATTTGGAACCTTTTTTGAAAAACTGTCTCCCACAAGATCTTCATCTTGCTGTTTTCTCAATCATTTCTACGGTGGATATCCGTAAAGTTTCTCCTACAAACTATATTGTCAAGGATTCCATTCAAAGAGAGATTATAATGGGTGAATCTGGAACTCTCAATACCAAATATCCATCATCAACTCAACAAGATCTTGGTGCTCTTGTCAAACTCATGCAATTCCAAAATGTTGATTCTACACAAGTATTCATCAAAAACACTTATCTTGAATTCCTCATTCAACAATGGAAATTAGCAATTCCTAGAATTTGTTTCAATCCATTATTGATTCTATTTGAAGAACAAAATCCACAAGACTTGACAAAACAAATCTTGGCAAAGCCACTCCTATCGGGTCTTGTTACAGAACTTATTACAGTGGCAAAGACAATGGGTTGTAAATTACCCATTGGTTATGATAATGAATCCAATTTGCTTAAACGTTGGATTGAAGATTCTAAAAATGGTGATACTACTACAAAGACTAATGATGAAGAGATAAGATTCTTGTCTTCTCCACAATTCTTTTATGATTTTTATCACAAGAATAGTCTTGATATTGATATGCTTTTACTTCAACCTATTCTTCTTGCTGATGATCATGGAATTAAAACACCATATTTGGAGTTTTTATATGCAACAATCTGTCAATACGAGAAATTGAACACGGGTACACAGTTTTTCAAAAGAGTCGATGGTGTTGACACCAATGCTTTACAACAGGAGAATGATCGTCTTAACAATGCTTTGAACAAACAGATTGAAGAGTACAAAAGTTTGCTTCAACAATATGAACAAGTGCAGGCACAAACAAGAGATTATCATGAAAAGGATATCAAATTTAGACAAATGATGACAAGTTTTGAAGGACTTCAAATTGAACAACAAAAGTTGAATCAAAAATATCAACAAAAGTCTAAACAACTCCAACAGGCGGAGTTTAGAATTCAAAAGTTGCAATCACAACCTGTTCAAGTTCCTGTTCCAGCTCCACAGATACCTACACAAGAAACACCGGCACCATACCCATACCAGCATCAACAGACTCCAGAATCTTCTGTCCGTGCCATTGAACACCAACAACACCAGCCATATGTATCTTCTGAAGGAACACCAGATCTTCGTGATTTGACAGATGTCGCACTCTATGCTGCTGCCTTGGAGTCACCCAAACAAGAGGTTGAGGCACAGGTTGTTTCAGCTCCAACTCAGGTTCAACCTCCAGCTATCCAATTGCCACAACCCCAGCAACAGCAGCAGCAGCCTATACCCCAAGAGCAACAAGATGGTCTTTCTGCCAAAGAATTGGAACTTCGGAAGAAGGAGGCACTTTTGAACAACAGAGAAATGGAATTAAACAAGAAATGGTCTCAACTCAATAACAACAGACATCCACAACAACTCCAACCTGCTCTCCAGCCAATGAAGCAGCGTGGTGGACCACACATGCCTCTACCACCACCACAACAGATGGGTCATCCTCATGGTCCACCTCCACCTCAGCTTGGACCTGTCCCAATGAATCAGCATATGCCACAACCACGTCGTGTTTCTACGATGCCAGTGATGGCTTCAGGAAATTTGTATTCTGGTATTAACGGTAATGGTGGTGTTGGTGTTATGAACGGGAATCACAATCCACAGTTCAAAAAGACATCACGTAAGAATCGTAAATCATCATTCCCAATTGCAGGTAATCCTGGTTTCAACGATTCTTTTGGACCTAACCAATTCAGACCAAATAACCAACGTCATCAAAGCATGATGCCAAACTCACAATCTTTGAACGTTGGTCCATCTCAAGGATATCCAACAATGTCAAATACCAATCCTAATGTTGGTAATGTCCCAAATGCAACTACGATGAATGGTAATGGTAATGGTAATGTTGGTGGTACATATTCTCCAACTGTCAAGCCAAACCCACAATTTCAACAAAAATCACATTCTCCTGGATCGGAGAATGAAGGTTCATCAGTTCCTACATCCAATTCCAATTCTTCAAGTGAGATTATGAATGGTAATACTACTACTATTGCCCCACCATCTAATGGTAATATCACTGCAGACACGTCATTTGGAAGTGTTATGATGAATGAAGAAGTGGAGGCCAAGCCACTGGGTGGGATTGGAACTCCACCGGGAACGGATGATAAAAAGAAGAAGAAGAAGTTTGGTATGTTTGGTAAAAAATGATACGCATTATATATGTTTCTGTTTTTGTTTAAAACCGGTGTAGAAGCGCGGCTTTAACGTTCGGGTTTAGGCACCCCACACATATACACACAAACGGGAAACGGCTGCTCGGTTAGCTGGAGTAGAGAGACTCAATTCTCTCTCTCCCACCCCCTCTAGCGGCTAACGCATCCCAATTCGGGGAGGGAAATGTTATAGTGTTAGCCACACTGAAAGGGCACAAAATACGTGGGGTGCGTGTGTGTGTGTGTGTGTGTAGGCGCGACATAGTAGGGGGGGGGGCAGCCGGTCATTCAGGCCCGTGACCGGTGCAAATTTTCGTGGTGACATCAGTCTGGGGGCGGGCTGCCGTAAGTGAACAGAGAGAGGTTGTATATATCAATTGAGAATGAGTTGAAAGAGAAGAGAATCAATTGGCGGGGGAATTATGATTCACAGTCAGGGGGGTTATTTACCCCCGGGGCTTCACGGCAATGGGTTTTTGACACAATTTCATGTATTACGGGAGAGCCCGGGAGAGGGGCGGGGGGAGAGCTAGCGGCTGATAGGAGATTTTTCCCCCAAACGTATCTGGCTGTATCTTCTACCAATTGGGGGGAAAAAGAAAAAAAGGGGCGTGGGGGGTTTTGTTTGTGTGTGTCAGGAAAAGGCAACAACGGTGATGTAAACGCCACAGAATCCAATGCCGGAATATCATTGGCCGGCTGCCTGTCCAATCTGACTATGCGCGACTCAAATTGATCAGCTTTTTTACCCCAGGTTTTTTTTTTTTTTTTAACCTTCTCCCAGTGTAATCTCTTTTTTCTCTGCCTAGCGCATACGAGCTAGGCTGGGGGCCCTGCCTGGAGTTTAGGCTGCGCGAAAAGTAAAAAAAAAAATTTGCCGGGTTAGTCACCCTATATTATAAAAAGGGCCGCTGCTGCTGCCCGCCCTCACTCCGGAAACAGCCCACCTTAACCTCGGCGGCTAGCTGGCTACACATCAACAACAACAAAACAGCACAGCACACACAATGGCCACACAGGAGACGCTGGCGGCTGACAGCTCCGACATCGACAAGTTCAGAAGAAACTCGATCCTCCTCGGCGAGAAGACCAACAAGATCCTCGTTGCCAACAGAGGTGAGATCCCCATCAGAATCTTCAGAACGGCCCATGAGCTCTCAATGCAGACGGTGGCCATCTACTCCCACGAGGACAGGCTCTCCATGCACAGACTCAAGGCCGACGAGGCGTACCCAATTGGCGCCAAGGGTCAGTTCTCCCCCGTGCAGGCCTATCTCCAGATTGACGAGATTATCAAGATTGCTAAGGAGAACGACGTTGATATGATTCACCCGGGCTACGGTTTCCTCTCTGAGAACTCCGAGTTCGCTAAGAAGGTCGCAGAGGCCGGCATCACGTGGATCGGACCAAAGCATAACATCATTGACGCCGTTGGTGACAAGGTGTCTGCCAGAAACCTCGCAGATGCTGCCGGTGTGCCAACTGTTCCTGGTACGGACGGCCCAATTGACTCGGTTGACGATGCAAAGGCCTTTGTGGCCGAGTACGGCTTCCCAGTCATCATCAAGGCTGCCTTTGGTGGTGGTGGCCGTGGTATGAGAGTTGTCAGAGAAGGTGACGACATTGCTGACGCCTTCACCAGAGCCAGATCGGAGGCATTGACTGCTTTTGGTAACGGTACCTGTTTCATTGAGAGATTCTTGGACAAGCCAAAGCACATTGAGGTCCAATTGCTCGCTGACAACTACGGTAACGTGATTCACTTGTTTGAGAGAGACTGTTCTGTCCAGAGAAGACACCAAAAGGTGGTGGAGGTTGCTCCAGCAAAGACTTTGCCACAGGATGTGCGTGACGCCATCCTGACAGATGCCGTCAAGTTGGCCAAGACCGCCAACTACCAGAACGCTGGTACCGCTGAGTTCTTGGTTGACGCTCAGAACAGACACTACTTCATTGAGATCAACCCAAGAATCCAGGTTGAGCACACCATCACGGAGGAGATCACTGGCGTCGACATTGTTGCTGCCCAGATCCAGATCGCCGCTGGTGCTTCTTTGGAGCAGCTTGGTCTCTTGCAGGACAAGATCACCACCAGAGGTTTCGCCATCCAGTGCCGTATCACCACTGAGGACCCATCCAAGAACTTCCAACCAGACACTGGTAAGATTGAGGTTTACAGATCTGCCGGTGGTAACGGTGTTAGATTGGACGGTGGTAACGGATTTGCCGGTGCTGTCATCTCTCCACACTACGACTCCATGCTTGTCAAGTGTTCTTGTTCCGGTTCCACATATGAGATTGCTAGAAGAAAAATGCTTAGAGCTTTGATCGAGTTCAGAATTAGAGGTGTCAAGACCAACATCCCATTCCTGTTGACATTGTTGACCCACGATGTGTTCGTTTCGGGTTTGTACTGGACCACTTTTATCGATGACACTCCAGCTTTGTTCGAGATGGTTTCCTCCCAGAACAGAGCTCAGAAGCTCTTGGCTTACTTGGCCGACCTCGCTGTCAATGGTTCTTCCATCAAGGGTCAGATCGGTTTGCCAAAGCTCTTGAAGGACCCAGAAGTCCCAGCAATCCACGATGCTAACGGTGATGTGATCGATGTCACTACTCCTCCACCAAAGGGTTGGAGAGACATTTTGCTTGCCGAAGGTCCTGAGGGTTTCGCCAAGAAGGTTCGTGCTTTCAAGGGTACTTTGATCATGGACACCACATGGAGAGATGCTCATCAATCTTTGTTGGCCACCAGATTGAGAACTTATGATTTGCTCGCTATTGCACAGACCACTGCACACGGTTATGCCGGAGCTTTTGCTCTTGAATGTTGGGGTGGTGCCACTTTTGATGTTGCTATGAGATTCTTGCATGAGGACCCATGGGCTAGATTGAGAAAGATGAGACAACTTGTTCCAAACATTCCATTCCAGATGTTGCTTAGAGGTGCCAATGGTGTTGCTTACTCTTCTTTGCCAGACAATGCCATTGACCACTTTGTCAAGCAGGCCAAGGACAACGGTGTTGACATTTTCAGAGTGTTTGACGCTTTGAACGATTTGGAGCAGTTGAAGGTTGGTGTTGAAGCTGTCAAGAAGGCTGGCGGTGTCGTTGAGGCTACAGTCTGTTACTCTGGTGACATGTTGCAGCCTGGTAAGAAGTACAACTTGGCTTATTACTTGGAGATTGCCGATGCTATTGTCAAGGCTGGTACTCATATTTTGGGTATTAAGGACATGGCTGGTACTTTGAAGCCACAGGCTGCCAAGTTGCTGATTGGTGCTTTGAGAGAGAAGTACCCAGACTTGCCAATCCACGTTCATACCCACGATTCTGCCGGTACTGGTGTTGCCTCCATGGCTGCTTGTGCTAGAGCTGGTGCCGATGTTGTTGATGTTGCTTCGAACTCTTTGTCCGGTTTGACTTCCCAGCCTTCTGTGTCTGCACTTTTGGCTTCTTTGGACGGTGAGATTGAGACCAACATGAACGAGACCAACGTTAGGGAGATTGATGCATACTGGGCCGAGATTAGATTGTTGTACTCTGTCTTTGAAGCTGATTTGAAGGGTCCAGATCCAGAGGTGTATCAGCATGAGATCCCAGGTGGTCAATTGACCAACTTGCTCTTCCAAGCCCAACAGGTTGGTCTTGGTGAGAAGTGGATCGAGACCAAGAGAGCTTATCGTGAAGCTAACCACTTGCTTGGTGATTTGGTCAAGGTTACACCTACTTCTAAGGTTGTTGGTGATTTGGCCCAGTTTATGGTTTCCAACAAGTTGACACCAGAAGATGTCAAGAGATTGGCTAACTCGTTGGATTTCCCAGACTCTGTGTTGGACTTCTTTGAGGGTTTGATTGGTCAGCCATATGGTGGATTCCCAGAGCCATTGAGATCCGATGTGTTGAGAGGTAAGAGAAGAAAATTGGAGGTTAGACCAGGTTTGGAATTGGCACCATTTGACTTTGACAGAATCAGAGAGGATTTGAGTTCGAGATTCAACAGAATCACGGAGTGTGACATTGCTTCTTACAACATGTATCCAAAGGTGTACGAAGACTTTAGAAAGATGCAGGAGTTGTATGGTGATTTGTCTGTGTTGCCAACAAGAAACTTCCTTGCTCCACCAAAGATTGGTGAGGAGATCACTGTCACCATTGACAAGGGTAAGACCTTGGTCATCAAGTGTTCTGCTGTTGGTGACTTGAACGAGGAGACAGGTATGAGAGACGTGTACTTTGAGTTGAACGGTGAGCTTCGTAAGGTTGCCGTTGCTGACAAGAAGTCCAAGGTTGAAACCGTTTCCAGACCAAAGGCCGACGCACACAATCCTAACCAGGTTGGTTCGCCAATGGCCGGTGTTCTTGTTGAGGTCAAGGTCCACAAGGGCTCTGCCGTGAAGAAGGGTGAGCCTCTTGCCGTGTTGTCAGCCATGAAGATGGAGATGGTGATCTCTGCACCAGTTACTGGTCTTGTCGCAGATGTGTTGGCCAAGGAGGGCGACAACGTGGATGCCTCTGACTTGTTGGTGGTGATCGAGCCAGAGACCGAGGAAGCCTAGACGTTTGATTACGGGAATATTGGGTGTATTTATAGTATATTTTGGTTTTCAAGTGTTTTTTATGAGCCTTAAAGATGTAGTTGTTACACATATGATGACACCCAAACACCACAACGGGCTGATTCCAGGCCCGCGCGTTCCAAAATTTCAATTCACAACATGATGTCAATAAAGCCCCGAGTTCCGCCCTCCTTTTTGTACAAACTTTTGATCCCAATTGGGTGTTTTTTTTTTACTAGAATAGAAGCACAATGGATGCCATAAAGTATCATATCAGCAGGCATAAGCTTCTTACAACGATTTGTTGCGTTGTGCTTCTCTACACCTTATCATCTTTGAGTGGTGATGACAAGAAGTACATGTTTGACTTGAATGACGGGGCTGGAACACACGGATTTGGAATCACACGAGGAGGAACCGGAATGTTGGGATTCCAGAAGAACTCGAGAGTTGGTGGGTTGCCACCACAGGCACGTGCTGAGTATGTTGGGTTGGAGCCTGGGATGTACAGAGGGTACGAAGTTGATGAAGCATCGACTATGCCTAATAAGATTGTGATTGTGCTTGGAGCCAACTTGGAGGGCGGTGTAAACAAGTGGAAAGGCCCGAACGAGTGGAGTATTGAGAGATCGTCGATTGTGAACAAGAAGAAGTATGCCAGACTCCATGGATATGACCTGGTGATTAAGGACTACACCAAGGCCAAAAAGTATAGCAATGAGCACAGGGAAGGATGGCAGAAGTTTGACATCTTGAGGGATGTGATGGACGAGTACAACACCGGTGATTGGTTCTGGTATTTGGATCTCTACACGTTGATCATGGAACCACAGTTGAGTCTTGAAGAACTTCTCTTTGATCACATCAACCGTACCGTTTCTAGAGAGCTTTTCGAGTTCAACCCGGCCAGACTCGACCTGGACGTTCCCTTCACAAACCTGGATGAACCCGTGGAGATGATCTTGTCCCAGGACTGTGGAGGTTTCAACCTGCACTCTTTCATGGTGAAGAAGTCAAGGTGGACATATGCGTTGTTCGACACCCTGTTCGACCCTGTTGTGTACATGAAGCAGCGCATGGCATGGAAGAACGGCGAGAAGAACGCACTTGAATACTACTACGACACCTTTGGGTGGGTCCGTTCCCGAATCGGGTTTGTTCCGACAAAGTTAATGAGTGCGCTTCCTCGAGGGGCGTGTCCCGATGCCAAGTTCGACGAGTCTCTTTTCTACAACGAGACGACAAGGGACTTTGTGGTGGATATGGTTGGGTGCGAGTATAACCGAAACTGTTGGGATGAGATGGAGTTCTTCAAGCAGTTGAGCGAGGATCTCCACAAGACGTGGCTACAGAAGTTGTTTAGCTGGTGAGAGAAGCCAAAACAACAACAAAAATAATAAAACGACACACATAGATTTTTTAGATGTCACCTTCTCTTTCAAGTTTAGCGGCCAATGCCTCCATATCAACACCTCCTTGTTGTGCAGCGAGGATTTCCTGTTCGAGTTTCTGTTCAAATTTGCGATTCAACTCGAGCTTCTCCTGCCTGACAATGTTATAGGCGACGAAATGGAACCACGTTTCGATAAAGAGTAAAACAACTGCAACATCACAATGAAGATACGATTCCGTCTTTGTGTATGCCCATACGTCCATCACAAACGTTAACATAAGACGCAACGGCAATACAGACTCGAAATACCGTCTGTTCTTCACCAATAGCTGCGAAAAGTCCGTAACACCCATCAACACGAGCACTATGGCCAGGATTCCCGTTGTTTGGCCGTCCTGAGAGAGATGTGCTTGCTTGAGTCCCAATGCCTGGCCCACGACAATGACGAATGGCTGTTCAATCAGCACTGAAGGGTTTTGAAGGTGGAAGGCGAGTGTGAAGAGAACGGCGCAGTGTGCGTAGACGACTGTTGTTGTTGATATCCAGGCCATTTTTTTGTGTGTGTTTGTGTTTTGTGTGTGAAGTGTATAGGTGATGTGATGATCTCTCGGTGATGATATTCTACGCGCGACCAACGATATATATATATATATATATAATATAGAGGTGGGATTACGTAATTTTTTTTATTCATCACTTTCATGATCAGAATCTGAGTCTGAGTCCTGGTCTTGTCCAAAGTCTTGGATGTCCTGTCCCAAGTCTTCAACTTGTCCCAAATCTGACCAAATCCACACGTTTAAAGCAATTTCATAGACAGACATCCAAATCAAAACTCCATATTTCTTTTCATCATTGAAATATAACCACGATCCCAATAGAGAAAAAAAGATAATCCTTAGTTTGGTGATGATGATAAAGTATCGATGATTACTTTCCAACATTGCACCGAGATCGGTGATTGCCAATAAAAGAAGAATGATTCCAATGAGAGAAGCGTGTGAATCATCCAGTTTGAATGTCTTTGTAGAACTCCAGTTGTTGATTGTCTTGTTCAATCCTTCATAATCACATAGAAACCAACTTGCTGCGTAGAACAGCGAGCCGACGTGTACAATATTGGCGAATGAGGGCATTTGTCTTGATATATATTGGTGTGTGTGTTTGTATATATCGAGGGGGAGGGATTCTATATTGAAGAGATCACAAAGAAATATCGCGACCTAATAAAACTTTCTTTCTTACCAAAAAAAGAAGAGTATATATATATATATATATATACTACATAAAATAGCTCATATTTTGTATCATTTGCATTTCTTTTCAAAAGAGAATCGTATGTAAGGGGTCTTGGGGCTGAATATATCTAGAAAATACGTAAAAAAAAAGAGCGGGATGCTTTTCTTTTTACTTGGCCTCGGAAGCCAACTTCTCAGCCTTGGCAACAACGTCCTCAATACCACCAACCATGTAGAAGGCGTTTTCTGGAAGGTGATCGTACTTACCTTCCAACACATCCTTGAAGGATCTGATGGTGTCCTTGAGTCTCACCAATCTACCTGGGATACCAGTGAACACCTCGGCAACGGCAAATGGCTGCGAGAGGAAACGCTGGATCTTTCTGGCTCTCTCAACGGTGAGCTTGTCAGCCTCAGACAACTCGTCCATACCCAAAATGGCAATGATATCCTGGAGAGACTTGTAGGCCTGGAGGGTCTGCTGGACCTGGGTGGCGGTGTTGTAGTGCTCCTCACCGACAACGGAGGCGTCGAGCAAACGGGACTTGGAGTCCAATGGGTCGACAGCTGGGTAGATACCGAGCTCGGAAATACCACGAGACAAGACAGTGGTGGCGTCCAAGTGGGCAAAAGTGGTGGCTGGGGCAGGATCAGTCAAGTCATCGGCTGGGACGTAGACGGCCTGGACGGAAGTGACGGAACCCTTCTGGGTGGTGGTGATACGCTCCTGCAACAAACCCATATCGGTGGCCAAAGTTGGCTGGTAACCAACGGCAGATGGAATACGACCCAAAAGGGCAGACACTTCGGAACCAGCCTGGGTGAATCTGAAAATGTTGTCAATGAACAACAACACATCCTGGCCTTCCTCGTCTCTGAAGTATTCGGCAATGGTCAAACCGGTCAAGGCGACACGGGCACGAGCACCTGGTGGCTCGTTCATCTGACCAAACACCAAGGCCACCTTGGAGTCGCCCTCGAGGTTGATGACACCAGTCTCCTTCATCTCACGGTACAAATCGTTACCCTCTCTGGTTCTCTCACCGACACCGGTGAACACGGAGAAACCACCGTGGGCCTTGGCGATGTTGTTGATGAGCTCCTGGATGAACACGGTCTTACCGACACCGGCACCTCCGAACAAACCAATCTTACCACCTCTGGCGTATGGGGCCAAAAGGTCGACAACCTTGATACCGGTCTCCAAAACCTCAGCGGCAGTGGACTGCTCGGCAAAGGAAGGTGGCTCGGCATGGATTGGGTTTCTCTGCTTGGTGTTGATTGGTCCACGCTCGTCGATTGGCTCACCAACAACGTTGATGATACGACCGAGAGTCTCACGGCCAACAGGCACGGTGATTGGGGAACCAGTGTCCACAACGGCCTCACCTCTAACGAGACCTTCGGTACCGTCCATGGCAATGGTTCTGACGGTGTTCTCACCAAGGTGCTGGGCAACCTCAAGCACCAATCTACCAGACTCGTGGTTCTTGATCTCAAGGGCGTTGAGGATGGCTGGGAGGTTACCGTCCTCGAACTGGACGTCGACAATGGCACCAATGACGGCTCTGTTTCCAAATGTGTTAGTATTGATCTGGATATGGGAGTGACGGGTAAAGAAAGAAAAAACACCCGCAAAAAATGCCCAAACACAAAAGCCATAAAGAGGTAAAAGCATCAATTGATGGGGGTAGACCAAGCTCATAGTGTACACAGAAACACCACACACAACAACCCAGTAGATAGACACTCAATTGACCTCTTTTTCTTTGAAAACAAACTTCGGGCTTGGACACATTACAAACACTTACCTCACTTTACCGGTGACTGGAGCGGCGGTGGCGAGGCCTCTGCTGAAGAGCAAGTTGCTCTTGGCAGCCTGGAAGGCGGCTCTCGAGGAGGCGTTGTAGAGTCTTGGAAGCATCTTTGCGTTGGAGAACTCCTTTGGGGGTGTTGGAGGAGGAGGGGGAAAAAAAGAAGGGTGGCCTTTTTGGAAAATTCGTGCTTCGACGCTCCCGGTACGAGCAGCACCGGCCAATGAGATCGCGCGTAGCCCGCCGCGGTGTTCGATTGGTTAAAAATTCGCGGGGGTTGTCTTTCTCCACGGTCACGTGGGGTAATGCGTTACTTCCGGGGGTTGGTGTCTGGGTTACTGTGGAGTATATACATATATTGTACGATTTGTGTATATGATCTACTTTATCAATTTGCATATGACATACACTATTTCTTGCCCAGTTCACTGGCACGGTCAGCAGCAGCACGGACTCCCTTGATGATCCCAGACTTGACTCCGTTAGCCTCCATCTCCACAAGTCCGGCAATGGTGGTACCAGCTGGGGTACAAACTTGATGTTTCAACTCTGCTGGGTGTGTTCCTGTGATTTCGGCCATCTTGGCTGTTCCTTCAAGGACTTTAATGGCACATTCTTTACTCTCCTTGAGTGGAATGCCCATAGATACACCAGCCTCCATTAGAGATTCCAACATCAAAAGAACAAATGCCGGACCAGAACCAACCAAACTCGTAGCTGCATCCATGTTCTTCTCTGGAAGCTCAACAACTTTGCCTATTGGCCCAACAAGATCCAAAATCAACAGACGTTCTTCCTCTGAAACACTGTTGGAATTGGCAACAACAGCAGTACCATATTGGAATTTGGCTGGGGTATTGGTCATCACACGAGAAACTTTAGGCGTATAGCTAGAAAATTGCTCAATGGTCCAACCAGCAACAAGAGAGATCAACAAATCATCCTGTTGAATCATATGTTTACATCCTTCCAATACCTTCTCGGTCAAATATGGCTTGGTTCCCACAACAATAACCTGACTCTCTTCAACAGCCTTGCTGTTACTCTCAGCACCATACGAGACTTGGAACTCGATGGTGGACTTGGACTTGTATGTCTCTTCAAGTTTCTTCGCAGAGGCTTCGGAGTTGACACAGGCAATGATCTTCTTTGGACAAGTCTCTGGCTTTGGGGAAGACAAGTAGGCAGAGAGGAACGCTTGGCCAATGGTGCCACAACCAAGAACGGTGAGCGTGTATGGTGTGCCCTGCTGGTATCCCATGATGTTATATATATATATATATAAGTGTGTGTGTGTGTTTAGTGAGGGGGGAGAATTATTGAGCTGGTTGAAAGAGAACGAAGAAGAAGACATCGGTTGGAGCCCTTTCAATTTTGCGGGAAGCCCTTCGCGGAAGTTCTCTCTCTCTCTCTCCTAAGTGCAGGGGTAAGCGATATATACCAACTCCGATGTTTGTGTCATTATTTCTCAACAAGCTACAGAAAAAAAATCAAGTCCATAAGATTCTCACATCATGAATTCACCATCCTCTATGTAGTAACCACCCTTTTGCAACTTCTTAACAGTCGCAGAGGCCCAGGCGTAGCGTTCAACATCCTCATCAACACAGTCAAACCAATCATCAATGTTTCCCTCAGACTGTCCTTTGAACTGTTGAATAACATTTTGAGCTTCCCTCAATTCATTCACCTCCCTTTTTAAAGCAAGCTGCGCTTTATCAATTTTTGGAATGATCCACTCAGAAGCAGAGCCACACACTTCTCTGACATACCACTTGACAACCAAGTTCTTCTTGTGGTGGAGCTTGGTGAGTGGGGCGTGTCTGAAGGCCTTCTCTGTTGGCAATGCATCCGCCACAAGAGCTCTCTGAGCATCCTCAACACCGGCAGTACGACTAGCCATGTGCTTCATGACATAAACGTCAAGCGTGGCAATGACATACCTCGTCTTGTTCTGCTGTGAGCTGAGCTCAGTCCAGAAGTTAGCTTCTTGCTGACGCTTCCAGAACATTGGGAAGTGGATCAGAGACAAGATGGTGGAGCACAGAAGATTGTCAATCTCCTGGAATGCTGGGGTATTGACAACATCCTCTCCAGAGAGAAGAGAGGATATGCGGTAGACAGAGCAAATCTCATTAATGATGTTTTTGATGCGCATCCATTCTTCTGGAGCGTGAGCATGGAAGTATGTAAGTCTGACACACTTCTTCAGCGCATCGTACTTGCTCTTCTCTGGAATATCCTCGTAAAAGTAGAAACGAGGCTTCTTGGAGACAAATGCGGTTTTGGTAGCAAGATACTCGCACATGTCAATCTCACCCAACTCCATGTCTGTCTCGGACTGACTGATCTGCGAAAGCAGAGTCTTGAGCGAGTCCTTTGTGTCATGGAGGGAAATGACCTTTTCAAAAGGTTCCTCAGACACTTTGACAAACACTGGGGAGATATCATCTTCATCCTGTTTGGCTGGGTCACACTTGGCACTCTTCTTCAATGCAGACTTGAACTGCTTGTGTGGGTTTGAGATCTCCACAACTTGACCACGACAATTAGTGGTGTGGAAGGAGTCTCTGTTTTTCCCAAAACGCATTGGATAGAGACATCCATCTTGTGAGCCACGAGAATCCTCAGACGATACAGAGAAGTGGCTCTTTGAGAGGAGTTTGGCAGAAGGAGTGAAGGCTGATTGTTCAGAGAGCTTGAGCACCGAGAGGCGCTTGTCAATGAGAGTTGTGGACATGGTCAGATTGAGAGTAGTTGAGTTTAGTGGGAATAGAGAAAATCTGGGAGTTCGGAATTTCCTCATGCTTTTATAAGTCTGAGATCTCAGGAGTATAAGGGCCTACGGAGTTTGTACGCTCGAGTGAGAAGATTAGTGACAAAGTGGTATTGGAACGAGAAGCAACCGATATCTGAGGATTTTGAGGCACACATAGAGCACATATGACTTCATTGGTGATGTTTCGAAATGTTTCAAAGAGCTTGGAACGTATTCCAACCACTCTGGTGTTTGTAGCTCTACTGGTGAGCTCCACAGTAAGGTGCAATTCTCGTAGCTCACACCCGCGCAATCCCCCCTGAGTTATGCACTCGATAATATTCTTCTCAATCGCGCGGAACTCTTTGTAGATCCTTACCCCTCAGATCTCAAATACATAACATTGGGTCACTCATTAGAGTATTCTCTTCCGATGGGGGTCTCCTTCAATTGCTGCAGTACTTCTTTGAAGGCAATGAAGAGTTAAATGGTTCTTGGCTATTTCTAGTTAGCGCTTCACGGCAACTCAATACCCATGGGGTTTCCCCTAGACCTGAAAGCATTAACTGGTTAGGTTCACGACTAAGCAAACAAGTCCAATCAGACTGCGAAATGATGCTTGTATTGTATACTAAGAGGCCCAGGATTGCAATACCACATCTCGAGTCTTTCCAAAGGGCCATATGGAGCTATGGGACACACACAGTATGACACCCCTGATCTTTGTTGTTTACGGCCCACAAATAAGACACATTTGATAAACGAATGTGTAATAGCACAGCTCATTCCTCGTTTATAGTGTTACCCGGTCGATTAACCCCTAGAATTTCTTTTTTCACATGTTGTTTACTTTTCCAAGATCAAGTGACACAAAAACGAATGTGCGAATAAATTCCCCTCCCCCCAAATTTTCCCCCCTTCCTTTCTCCCAACACCCTCAGGACATCAGATCACCGCTCATATCATCCATCCACGCCACTGCTTGTCCACAACGCCTGTTGATCCATCACTCCTTTTCTTGCCCTCTCTTTCTCATTGCTGTCACTTGTCACTACATATTGTTGTCACTACACGCTTTTCCCGAACACTAGTCTGCTGGTATCTAGAACAATCTTTTGTTGAGGAAGGTCTTGAAGCACTTGGCCAAGCCACCGGGGATACACATGGTTCTGGGGCTGCCAACCCTGGGACCATAGGGGGAACTGGGGGATACACATGGTCTTGGGGTTGGGAAGGGACCCTGGGACCACTGGGGAACTGGGGGATACACATGGTCTTGGGGTTGGGAAGTGACCCTGGGACCACTGGGGAGCGTGGGGCTACAATCGGCGCCGGGTGGTTCCGGGGATAACTTGGGGTCCCCAGCACCACATAGGGAACTGGGGGATAGTTAGGATCCTGGGGCTGGGAAGGGGCCCTGGGACCAGAAGCGGCACTGGGTGGTTCCAGTGCTAGCTTGGCCCCCAAGCTCGACGGAAGGAACTGGGGCTACTAAGGATACTGGGGCTACTAAGGAGCCCTGGGCATGAAGGGGGAAAGGGGTATATGGAGGGGGGGAGGATAGGCAAGCGATTTTGGGGGGTGCTCACCGGACACTCAAATGGTTATGAGCCCTGGTCCCAGTTCGAATATATAGTCTAATTATCTTTGAGTTTTTGTGAGGCATACCATATGTTTCTCTTAGCTATTGGATTACTGTAGATGGCATTAGTGTGGTGAAGTTGCAAAATACATCAGTATACTTGAAGTTTATAACCGTACCGTAGTCTACTTGAATCTGCACTACCAAAAAATGTACACTTTCCTCCCAGACAGACCGTGCTAGGCTCATTCCCTGCCTAGAGCAAGAAACGGCACACAGAGATCTTTTTATAGTCCTGCCCAGCGCGGAAACGGCACACAGAGGCAGCCTTATGGTCGTTTCTTATTCTACTGCTAAATAGCATTTAAAGTACTGACTAATCTACACTAAGTAAATTCAAATATATTTTAATATCTGTTTAAAAATATAAAAGTTTTTGAACTACGTTTAAATGCCTCAAATCTCTCTATTTGGCACTTATAACTGATGAGGTCGTTATCGTCGTTTTTCAGAATCCTTATCGTCGATTCTCGAAAGCAGTGCAGTGCCACCGTCGATAGCGCGCGCCGTCTCATCATAATTCACATGAATATAGATCCTGTTCAACACCAGCTTATGAAAAGGATTTAAAAATGGTAGAGGAGTATGTGGAACTAATTGAGCTATGCATGTGTCGATTTTGGAGAGCTGGTACTTTTGCAACATAGCTCTAAGGCTAAGTTTGTGCTATGTTAAAGAACCCTCCCTGGAGGAAATCACATTTTATTTCCGCTCCACTGGAACTGAAAGCTCATAGTTTGATTCAGTACTATTCACGAAAATTCCGCTTTTTCTGCTACCACTTAAACCTCTTTTCATGCGGTGGCCCTTGTTTAATAAGGATTAGAAGAAGCGCTGAAATGCCTCCCGCGACCACTCGATTTTCGCGATAGGTTCATCGATTCGAGTTTCTCAAAAATTCCACAATTTCAAAATTTCGAAAATGGCCGAAATCAAGGGGGGGTTTAGAGTAAAATCTTAAAATCGTCATTACTCAACAATAAAGAGTGATGGAGATATGGTATTATCACCAAAAGAATGGTAATTACCTTTAGCTAAAGTTTTAGAAAGAATTATTTTTCAAAGTGGGAATTTGAGCAGTAAACTTGAATTATGTCACTTTTAGCATGTTTTAGGGTCAGTAATAGGTGTTTATAGCCCACTACAACATGAAAAATGGCAGAGAGCCTTCAGACATGTCCCACTCACCAAACTCCACCACAAGAAGAACATGATTGTCAAGTAGTATGTCAGAGAAGTGTGTGGCTCTGCTTCTGAGTGGATCATTCCAAAAGTTTGATAAGGCGCAGATTGCTTTACGAAGGGAGGTGAATTAATTGAGCGAGGCTCAAAAAGTGATTCAACAGTTCAAGGGACAGTCTGAGGAAGATATTGATAGTTGGTTTGACTGTGTTGATGAGGATGTTGATGAGGATGTTGAGCGCTGCGCCTGGGCCTCTGCGACTGTTAAGAAGTTGCAAAAAGCTGGTTACTACATAGAGGATGGTGAATTCATGATGGGAGAATCTTATGGACTCGATAGTTTCAAGCTTGTCGAACTATTGAAGTGCTATCGTCTCGTCAACTATCTGGTGTAGGCCACAGCGCAACAGACTTGGCACTACACAAACCACATATATGCCTCATAAGCCTCCTAGGCATTTGATAAACAATCCCCACCTGAAGTTCCACTGGCCCCCAACAAATGGCGCACTTGTTGAACCTTGATGTCACAAAAAGGACTATGAAGTGCGCCAACCAGTTTTACGATGACTTCCTGATTAGGAAATGTAATTGCCAATGTTGTGGCATATAAGGATAGAGCCGCGCACAAAGCCGAAACGTCAACTCACAACCCTGGAAACTTACGCAAACTACCGCCTCGAGAGCAAGTGGAACTGGTCCTCGCTTAACTTTGTGAATATCTCTGAAACCCTCTTGGTGTCGTCTTTTACAGCCTCAACAGCCATCTTCTGCCCCGTCTTTTGGCCGACTCAACTGTCAAATACACCCCGATTCGAGCAACATGTCGTCCCGCAGACTTACCAGAACTGGCCCAGACGGCGCATCTCTAAAGAACGTCCCGACTTTATATCCTTCAGAAGAGCAGTTCAGTGACCCCATTTCTTACCTCTCCAGCGACTCTGTGGCCAAGCTGGGAGCAGAGTACGGCATGGTGAAGATTGTACCGCCAGCATCGTTCAAACCACCTTTTTCCATCAACAAGAACAAGTTCCGCTTTGTGCCACGTTTGCAGAAGCTCAAGGAGTTGAACTTATTGAACCGCTGCCGAATGTTCTTCCGCAGACAGCTTGTTAACTACAGCAAGATGAAAGGTCTGGAGCCTCCTGGTGAGGTGTTTGAGTTGATTGAGGGCACAAAGGTCTTTTACTACGACTTTTTCATCGACTGTATCAAGTTCTACAAAGGACAGGGCCATGATAAGCCTTTGCAGCTGTTGGAGGCTTCACATATTTCCCAAGATCTCAAGTTGTGGGTCCATCTATCTGCAAAGTTTCCCCCACTGACTGCTTCTTCACTTCGTTCGTTCTACAGACGTCACTTGTTGGACTACTTCAACTTCTTGTCCAAGCGCACAGAGTTCACTAGCACTGCACCAACTCAGCAAGCTTACTCGCTACTGGCAGATGATAGCAGGAGTAAGGACGGGTCGGATTCAGAGTCTGATAGTGAAGAGGACGACCACGGTGACGAGGCCTGTCTGATTTGTCACAGGCTGGAGGATGACGCCAATACTCTGCTGTGTGATTCTTGCAACAGACCATTCCATCGTTACTGTCTCAGTACACCACTCTCAAAGATACCCGAAGACAGCTGGTGCTGTGAAGAGTGTATTGTTGGTAATGGATACTATGGATTCAAGGATGCGCCTGTCGAGTACTCTCTCTCAGACTTTAAGGATCTATCCGATGACTTCGACAAGAATTATTTCAGGAACGGCAAACCGAAGGATATTGCAGAGTTGGAGCGTATGTTTTGGTCTTTGGTTGACAACACAGATAATGACATCAAGATCAACTACGGTGCTGACATTCACAACTCCAACAAGGGTCAAGTCTCTGGCTTCCCCACAGCTGAGTACATGCCTCCAAATATGCAGATGGACAAGAAAAAATACAAAGAGTATGCAAACCACCCTATGAACTTGAACAACTTGCCATATGATGGACACTCATTGTTGAACTACTTGGATATTGATATCACAGGGATGACGATACCCTGGATCTACGTCGGTAACACATTCAGTACGTTTTGTTGGCATGTTGAGGATCAGTACACCTTGAGTGCAAATTATCAACACTATGGAGCCACAAAGAAATGGTACTCTGTTCCAGCCAGTAATGCAGAGAAGTTTGAATCCTTTATGAAACAGTTGGCACCGGATTTGTTTGCTAAACAGCCTGATATTTTACATCAACTGATCACATTGATCTCACCATATGAGATGCGTGAGAATGGTATTGAATGCTTTACTGCTAATCAAGAACCTGGTGAGTACATTGTGACATATCCTAGAGTGTACCATGCAGGTTTCAACGCTGGATACAACTTTAACGAGGCTGTCAACTTCACTATGACCGAGTGGTTGGATTATGGTGTCTTGGCCACTGAGAACTACCAGAGAAATCAGATGAAGAGCTCTGTGTTTGACATTTGGGAGTTGATGATTACAATTTTGCAGCAATACTTGGATGAGGAGGAAACTGCTGTGAACAGTACGGAAGAAAGGAATCTCGTGGCTAAGTGCATTGAACTTTTGAAACCAAAACTGGAATCAGAGTACAGTGTGAACAGTACAATTTTGGGGATTTTGGAAGTTAAGCCACAAAAATTCAACTCTATCGCGGAGAAAGCCAGCAATGGTGTCTTGTACGACGTCACAGATGAGGAGAAGAAATTGGATGAAGATGGAGTCTCATGTGCAAATTGTAAAGGTTTCTGCACTTTTGCATTTGTGAAGCACTACATTACAAAAGGCAAGACGAGTTATTTGCCAACTCCTAGCTCTTCACCAACTGATGACGATGATAAACATGCGAGACAGTCTAAAAGACTCAAACTGATAAAAGACACTGGGGAGTATGAAACACGGATCTTGTGTTTGGAGGACTATATGAAAGGGGAGGTTGATGTTCTTAAAGATGAATTTTTCATTGTGAAGGAATTGGATGATGTGAAAAAGGTAGTCCAGAAGGCCGAGATGAAGCTTCTGGGCATGAAGTAATGGGATGAATTGGGCAATTGGTTTTGTATTCTATCTAATGTTTTGTTTTGGGATTAATCAAGTACGGTAGAGATGTAACTTTCAACCACCAAAGACATCAGCAAATACTGATCTGATCTGGTCGTTGGAGTATTTGGCATACAAGCACATTTGGAGAAGGATTCTGGCTTTCTGTGGGTTCAAGAAGCCAGATGTGATTGTGTAACCACCTGCAGCATCATCAGCTGGAACAGAACCATCAACAGTTCTATGGGACTGAACAATTGGGATCCCATACTCCTCATACACTCCCTTGTTGACAATATTACCAGTGTCAGTCCATGAACCAGCGCCAGATCCCGCAAGAATAATTCCCTTTGCACCGAGGTCAGCAACCGCCTTGACGATCAATTCAGGGTTGAGACCTTGGTATGAGTAGAGGATCATGACCTCTGGGATCTCTGAGGCATCAGCCACATTGGAGATGTCAAAGTAATGCCATCCATTTGGTTTGGATGGTGGGTAGTAGAACTGGACGTCGTCATTGATGAATGTGCCGAGATATCCTTGTTCTGTTGCCCTGAATGTGTCCAAAGTGTTGGCATTCATTTTTGTGGTGTAGAAACCAGAGGCAATACGATCATTGAGAGTAATCAAGGAGCCACGGCCCTTTGCTTCTTCTGAGCCGGCAATGGAAACAGCCTGGTACAAGTTCATTGGACCATCTGCAGAGGTGGCAGTGGCGGGTCTCATAGCACCAGTAAGACAGATTGGCTTCTCAGAGTTGATGGTTATGTCGAGGAAGAATGCTGTTTCCTCCATTGTGTCTGTTCCATGTGTTACAACAGCACCGTCAAAGTCGTCGGAAGCAAGTGTTTCTGAGATGTTGTGATGGAGTGGGATGAGGTGAGTGTAGTTCAAAGAGTTGGAACCCACATTCGAGATTTGGAGGTAGTCAAGGTTTGCAACTTCTTGAAGAGATGGAACAGCAGCGATGAGGTCATCTACAGTAAGGCCAATGCTGTAGCCGGCAGTGGTGGCACTAGTGCTTCCCTTTGAAGCAATTGTACCTCCAGTTCCGAAGATCTTGACACTTGGAAGAGACGTGTTCGTCTCTCTCTTATGAATAATTGGATAAGAGGAGACAAGAGTGACAAGAATAGTGGTCAGGACGGTAAAAGAGTGTTTCATGACTGAATATTGACCAATTTGAAGGAGAACAAAGAGTGGGGATATACCCCTTTTATACCCCAGAAAGAAGGTATCTCGGACATGCTTGAGCGCCGAGAGATCCGAGTTTTTGTTATCTTAATTGAACTTTTAATCCTTATCTTTTCACATCAAGGCTCCCAAGGACATATGGAAAAATGACTGCGTTATATGGTCCCCAATTGAGTCAGTACTTGGAGAAGTGAAGAAAAGGGGGGGTGAAAGACCCTGCATAAGCAGTGTTCCGGGCTCTTTTACGCACTGAACACAACAGAATAGACTCACTCACACACAAACTACACACTCAGAGAGGCACTATATAACCTGAAAAATTCTTGAATCCAGAACATCGGAATTCCATTTAAGTACTGAGTTCCTTATCAAGAGATCGGAGGTGAGGGGATCTGCACCCAATTTAACCCAAATTGGGGAAGTCTGGGCGAAGTCCAACAGCTCTCAAAACCCACTCTGGACACTTCCTCAGCATATATGAGAGCACTAAAACACAGAGAAAGACCGTAAAACCAAACAATATCTCAAAATAAGCAATGAAAACACCTATAACCAAAGAATCAATTCCGACCCAGACTTCCGACCCTTCCCCCATTCGGTTCCGACAATCGAACTTTCCAGATCATTTCCAGCTCATCGAGTTCATCAAACCCTACCAAAGTACAAAAAAACATGCTTAGAAAGGCACCTCGCCTAACACGAGGCATCAAAACCGTCCACAAGGAGCTTCTCTTTGGCGACTCTGCGCGTCTTGCCATTTTGAAGGGAGCTACGAAGCTCCACGATGCCGTCGCTGTGTCACTGGGACCAAAAGGCCGTAACGTCCTGATGGAGCAGAAGTACAGTGCCCCACGAATCACGAAGGACGGTGTCTCCATTGCCGAGGAAGTCGTCGTGGAGGACAAGTTCGAGAACATGGGGTGCCAGCTGCTCAAAGACATCACCCAAAGGGCGAACGCAGAGTCTGGCGATGGCACAACCAGCAGTACGGTGCTGGCCCACGCCATTCTCTACGAGGCGCTAAAGAAGGTGAGCACAGGCTCAGATGCAAATGCGATTAGAAAAGGTGTCCAGGTTGGTGTTGCCGCTGTGGTGGAATATTTGGAGTTGCACAAGAGGGAAATCACTGGTGGTGAAGAGCTCAAACAGATCGCTGCCATTTCGTGTAATAACGACGCTCATCTCGGTGGGCTCATTGCCGAAGCAGTGGAAGCAGTCGGCGTGGATGGGATCATAACTATTGAGAAGGGAAACAAGGTTGAGGATGTGTTGGAGGTGAAAAAAGGCTTCAGATTCAACGAGGGGTTCACCAACCCACAGTTTGGTAACCTTCAGAACCCAAAGGCCAAGATTGAGCTCGAGAACCCCCTCATTTTGCTTCAGAAAGGTACTCTTCGTAAGGCAGAGCACATTCTTCCGATCTTGTCTTATGCACAGAGAGAGCAGAGACCATTGTTGATTGTGTCTGAAGGATTCGAAGGCGATGCTATGGGTATTGCCCTCCTAAACAAACTCAGAGGCCAGGTCAACATCATTCCTGTCCGTGCACCAGGATTTGGTGATGCTAGATTGGACTACTTGGGCGATCTTGAGGTCATGACAGGAGCTACTATCACCGATCCAGAAACTGGCATCATTGCCAGTACTGCTACGAAACATCTCTTTGGTTCTGCTACTTCAGTCACAGTGTCATCTAATGAGACTATCATTGTTGGTGGATCGGGTCCAGAGCAACTTGTTACGCTACGTGTTGAAGAGATCAAGGCTCGACTAGAAGATGACAAGACACTTGGCATGGGTGACAAGGACCAGATGAAGGCCCGTCTCGCCAAACTCACGCATGGAGCTGCTGTTGTGAAAGTGGGTGGCCATACACAGATGGAAGTCAAGGAGAAGAAAGACAGATTGGACGATGCACTCAATGCTACCTATTCGGCCTTAAAGTCTGGTATCCTTCCAGGAGGTGGTGTTGCCCTTCTCAAATCTGTGGAGGCCCTCGAGAAACTCGATACCTCTTCTCTCGCATTTGACGAGAGGCTTGGTGTCGAAATCGTGAAAAAAGCACTCTCTGCTCCATTCAACCGCATTCTCTCCAACTCTGCCCTCGATGGTTCTCGCTTCCTGAGTAAGCTTGAAGGGTTCAGCACAGGAGTTGATGCGAATACCGGTGAAGTGGTGGACATGTACACACAGGGAATTATTGACCCGCTAAACACAGTGAAGAGTGCATTGACGAATGCTGCTGGTGTAACGAGTCTGCTGGCAACGACTGAAGTTGCTATTGTGAGTGTCCTGGGCGACATTGAAGGGTTCGATGGAAGATGACTACATGTAAATAGATAAAACGCTCAGTGGAGCCAAGACTCGTAAACATTTTACGGTAATAAATTCATGCAGCACTTCAATGACGCAGTTGGGTCACCACTTCTCCTGAAATCATTTTGCTTTACACCTTGTAGGAATCGGGTCTATATGCAACATTCCACTCTGTCGTCCTATGTCCTGGTATCGGTCTGATCGAGCTACGGAGAAGCGCGATGAGCCAGCGTCTCGAGATAACATCTGGACCACCGAAGGGGTCTCTAAAGAGTTTCAAATCTCTGTCGTTCTCGATTTTATTCGTAGGGACGTCCAATGAGGGGTATGTACAGCCTGGCCCGTTGATCACACTGACCAAGATCTGATGGCCTCGCCAGCGGTCAATGCCACAGTTGCGGGATTCAGGGCATTTGGCTTTACGTAAGCTGCTTGGGAGATTGATTTTGAACACAGATGGATGCCAAACTTTGGAAAACCCCAGTTCCAAAAGTCTGATTTTTAATTTGGAGGCATTGAGGTGGTTTGGATCTTCGGCAAAATGGCAGCCTCCCAATAGTAGTTCTCGATATGGGTTATACTGCGAGTCATATTTGGCCACCATAGGTGTGTGTAAAAGTCTTCGTTAGATGTCTGGAACCCCAAAGAACATAGGAGGCAGGTTATGATCGTTGAGCAGGATGGCTTGTTGCTTCAATGAAGGCATCCCCTCTAAGAAGGCCAAGATGTCATAATTGTCAACAAACGATAGAATAACCCATATAATTTTCTCTGAAAGAGAAAGGAAGTGGATTTTTTTGTGAGTTAATCTCAATATATGAGTGGATTTATAAATTGCAAAAAAACAGAGCACAAAACCACGAGCCTCGTAAATATTCAGCGCATGTACAAACAATCGTTTTGATTGAGTGATGTCTGCGTCTTTTGTGACTATTGTGATTGAATAGGCAGCTTATATTAGTTCATTGCACAAAATCACATATATAGGGTCAATTACGACACAAAAGTGGACGCTGTAGCCACAAAAGCGGAATCGCACCACAAAGAGGAAGGGAGGTCATCAACATCTGCAATTACCCCCGAACGACTTCAATGCTGCAGGTAACATATCATTGAGATGGACATGTCTAATCTGATGATATGTGATGATGGTTCAGAGATAATGGTGTTGTCTATCGGGGAAAAGTTACTTGACGGTCGGACGCAAGTTGATGGAGGAAACTGCTTTTGTCAGACAAATCAGACTCCTCATTAACAACAGACTTGAGAGGTACGATTCCATAGGATGGAACAACAAATCCTTCAAATGTGAAGAGATTCTCAAGAAACGTAACGAATACTTTGAGGGCATGTCCTACAAGAGTGAAGGAAGGCGAAGGAGACACTATCAAATATCTTGTCCTGAAAAAGATCAACATCGAAGAGATTAGAAAGCGACACAGAACCGCTGATGATCCAAAGTCTTTCATCGCAGACATGTTTCAAGCTTACAAACGAAATTATTTGTATAGACACAACAACCACGTGAGATTGTTCCTAGACACAATAACATTCGCCAGCCCAAACATTTTTGACGTATCTGATGTCGAGAATTATGTGTTGGGATCTCATTGAAGCAAGAAATATCCTGTTAATGTTGTATCCTGATAAGCACAACGAAGTGACTCTACAAAATTTCTGGTGAACCGAAACCAATTGGTAAGAGATGGCAACGAAGATTATCAATCGATGATGTTTGTCATCCGAACACGCATGGAGGAAAGGAAGACCCTAAATCGACCTATGCTTACAGTGGAAGAACTGAGAAAAAAGAAACTGAAGAGACTTTGCGCAGAACTCAGGGATGTCAAGCTCAGCAAAGGTTGCAAAAAATAGAGTTTCGAAGAAGCCTCACAAAAAATCCCAACGATGAATCAATCAATGACAGAGCTCTTTAGAACTCACATATAGACTCTAAGAAAAGAAAGAAAAAAAAACAAATGCACGTTCATTACCCATCAAAAACCATTAGAAACCACCTCCGTAGATACCTTCACTGGCAAATGCCTTCTTTATCTCTCCGATACTATATCCTCTGTGTAGAGCCAACTGGAGCAAAATACGGCACTTTTGAGGATTCAAATAGCCTCCAGCAGTTGCACCTTCAAATGGCTTCCCATTATCAACTTTTGGCAAGTTGTCCTTCGAGACACATCCATCCTGGGATCTCTTGGAGTATACAACTGGGATCTGATACTTTCTCCACATATACTTCAACACCTCGTTCGTCTCATCGCTGAGAGAACCAGCACCTGACGTTGCAAGCACGATGGCTTTAGCATCCATCTGTTCCACTGCCAATTCGATCATTCTTGGGTTGAAACCTTGACAGTTGTACAAAATCACAACCTCAGGGAGTTCATAACGTCTCTTTACACCCACAGGGTCTGAGGAGAACTGCAATTTCTCAGTCAATTTGGTTGAGTCAACATCGATATGAAGCTCACATGGGCGTGATTTGGGATAGAAGTAGTTGACGTTCCCATACACAAACTGACCCAAGTAGCCCTGGCCAATGGACTTGAAAGTGTCCAGAGTGTTGGCGTTGGACTTTGTGATGTAGAACCCTGAACCAATAGAGTCATTGAGCACGATGAGAACACCACGTCCTGCGGATTCGTCCGATGCGGCAACAGCAACGGCCTGGTACAAGTTGAAAGTCCCATCAGCGGAAATGGATGAAGAAGGACGCATCGAGCCTGTCATCACCAGAATGATGTCTGGATAGTTGATTGTAAGATCGAGGAAGAACGCAGTCTCCTCCATTGAGTCCGTTCCGTGTGTAATGACAAATCTTCTAACCCCGTCTTCTTGGTATGCCCTCTTGATCTCGCGGTGGAGAAGCAGGAGGTGTGTTGAGTTCAGCTCCTTCGAGTCAAGATTGACAATCTGCTTGTACTTGAGATGTGCCATCTGTGAGAGCCCTGGGACAGAGAGGATCAGATCCTCAATTGTGAGATCAACGTCATAGCCACACGTCTGGAGGTTCGAGCTGGTCTTCGCAGCGATGGTCCCGCCCGTGCCGAGCACTTTGACAACAGGCAATGCGCTGTCGTGCGAATCAACATCGATTTCGTGTGTTGTGGTGGAGGTGGTGATGGAGATGCTCTGAGTCATTTCTAAGGATTGGGCCCTGGGACGCAATGGAAGGACTGTGGTGACAAACTCGTCTGGAACGGTGTCTGTGGACTTCTCTGAGTGTTCCATATAGTCAAAAATTTTTTTCTTTTGTGTGTGGTGGGGTAGATGGAACCAATTTTTGGTTTTTGGAGCCGTTCAATTCTACATTCGGCATCATTTGTGAAAAGGTGAAGTCCGGATTATGTAATCATTTGATTACGTAATCAAGTCGGAGAAATTCAAAAAAAGAAAGAATCAAAAAGGCCGGGTAACCTCATCGCTCTGATTACATAATCAGATCTATTTTTTTTTTTTTTTACCCCCCTACAAAAAAATTTTAAAAGGGAGCTCATTAGAAGAGACACAAACCCCCCAACCAAAAGCCACCAACCACTTATAAAAAATGCAGTTGACGTGGAAGGACATCCCTACGGTGCCAAACAGCAATGACCTTCTGGATATTGTTCTCAACCGTACCCAGAGAAAGACGCCCACCGTCATTAGACCGGGTTTCAAAATCCAGAGAATCAGAGCTTTCTACATGAGAAAAGTTAAATTCACCGCTGAAGGTTTTGAAGAGAAGTTTGCCGACCTCATTTCCGGATTCCCAAAGATTGACGATGTCCACCCTTTCCACAGAGACCTGATGGACACTCTTTATGAGAAGAACCACTACAAGGTGTCTCTTGCTGCTGTTTCGAGAGCCAAGTCCCTCATCGAGCAGGTTTCCCGTGACTACGTTAGACTGTTGAAGTTCGGCCAGTCTCTATTCCAGTGTAAGCAGCTGAAGAAGGCTGCCCTGGGTAGAATGGCCACCATCGTCAAGAAGCTCAAGGACCCACTTGCCTATCTTGAGCAAGTGAGACAACATTTGGGTCGTCTTCCATCGATTGATCCAAACACCAGAACGTTGCTCATCTGTGGTTACCCGAACGTTGGTAAGTCCTCTTTCCTCCGTTGTATCACCAAGGCAGACGTCGAGGTTCAACCATATGCTTTCACCACCAAATCCTTGTACGTTGGTCACTTTGATTACAAGTATTTGAGATTCCAAGCCATCGACACCCCAGGTATCCTTGATAGACCAACCGAAGAGATGAACAACATTGAGATGCAGTCGATCTACGCCATTGCCCACCTCCGTTCCACGGTGCTTTACTTTATGGATATCTCCGAACAGTGTGGATTCTCCATTGAGGCTCAAGTTAAACTCTTCCATTCTATTAAACCATTGTTCGCCAACAAGTCCGTGCTCGTTGTGATAAACAAGACCGATATCCTCAAGCCAGAAGACCTCGACCCAGAGCGTCAGGCCCTTCTCGAGTCGTTGACAAAGACACCAGGTGTTGAGATCATGCAGGCTTCTTGTCACGAAGAGGACAACGTGATGAATGTGAGAAACAAGGCATGTGAGAAGCTCCTCGCCTCAAGAATCGAGCAGAAGCTCAAGGGCTCTGCCCGTGTCAACAACGTGTTGAACAAGATCCACGTTGCCCAGCCTGCTCCAAGAGATGACATCAAGAGAGAGGCATACATCCCAGAAGGCGCCAAGTTGTTGGAGAAGTACGACAAGATGGATCCAAACAGAAGAAGACTCGCCCGTGACATTGAGGAGGAGAACGGTGGTGCTGGTGTCTTCAACATTGACTTGCACGACAAGTACATCTTGGATGACGACGAATGGAAGAGTGACAAGATGCCAGAATTGCTCGAAGGTAAGAACGTCTACGACTTCTTGGATCCAGATATCGCTGCCAAGCTGCAAGCTCTGGAAGAGGAGGAGGAGAGATTGGAGAATGAGGGCTTCTACGACTCGGACTCTGAGATTGAAGACGAGGAAACCGAGGAGATCCACGAGAAGGCACAGTGGATCAGAGAGAAGCAGCAGAAGATGATGAACGCTGCCAGAAACAGAAAGGCCCTCAAGAACGGTGGCACCATGCCTCGTTCGAAGCTCACCAAGTCCTTTGCCGAGATGGAGGACCACTTGGAGTCTCTCGGACACGACACATCGGCTCTCCAGGCCAAGAAGAACGCCAAGTTGGCTCACAAGTACCAGGAGACTGGTGCCGACGTTGTCTACGAGCAGATGTCTGTCCAGGGCCGCAAGAAGCAGCCGGCTTACAAGTCTGACCGTCTCAACGACGGTGTTGCCGACGGTTCTCTCAGAACCAAGGCCGACAGACTTGCAAAGATGCAGAGACGTGAGCGTAACAGAGAGGCAAGACAAGGTGAGAGTGACCGTCACGCCACTGCCATGCTGCCAAAGCACCTCTTCTCTGGTAAGCGTGGTGCTGGTAAGACAGACTACCGTTAATGAATGTTGCATCTTCTTGTCATGTTGTTTTTGGTTTCACGTGTGTTTGTTCAAAGTTTATGTACACTACAGGGCTCTCTCTCTCTTAATACACAACCCCCTTGTTTATGGTTCATTTCTGTAATCTTTTAGGTTTTTCTCCCCTTCCCCCCTCTCGTTTTTGGCATTTATGTATCAACTTATACTCAACCCGTTGATGTCAACGCTTTGGCTGTGCCGTTCGTAGAAATCCTCTTCGTCCATGTGGAACTGTGTCTCCTCCTCGTCAACAGCCTCTGTATAGCTCTGATCCCAACCTGTTTGCTTGTGTGTAAAGACCCCCATCGTGGCAGACTGGCGAGAGAACGAAGATCTCGAGCCACGTCTTTGTAGCTCTTGGGGCGTTAACAAGTCTGATAGCGACGATGGCACAAAGTCCTCTTCAAACATCTCATCCTCGTCATCGACAATAGCACTCTCCACTGCGTGATGTACGGGGATCTGCGATGGCCTGGACATCGAGACAGAAGAGCTTCTATAGTATAATCCTTGGTTGTATGAAGAAGATGATGGCTGATCTTGGGACGTGGCCCAGATGGAGTTGATGGGCAGTGAGCCAACACGGGATGCAAACCCGGAGAAGCTCGAAGAGGAAGGCTCCGCAGGCTCAGAGTTGTTGGCTGATGATGTGTTGAAGAAGCCCTCTGTTTCTGTCTTTGGTTGGGCAATCTTGAGTGGGGTCGTCTGTGCTGGGGAGGTTGCGCTGGACCCGGGTGCAGAGCCCTGCTGCTTCCCATTCTGCTGCTCTGCCTTTTGGTGATTCCCATTGGCGATGTTGTGATTCTGATACACCTGGGCCAGCGACTTTGGATTGACTCTACGCCCGTCTGGCAGGATGTGGGCGAGCGCACACTTGGCCCCGAACTTGCAGTTGCCCTTCTGGAAGTACTTGCAGGGGCTGTCTGTGTGGGAGTCGAGCTGGTGGGAGAAGGGACACGCGTTGCCGGCCTGGCACGCGCCTTGCTTGAAGAACTTGCAAGGTACATGGGCGAGATCTGTGTGGGGCTTTTGTTAGTACACCTCCATTAGACAAAAGAACAGAGAGAAGAAAAAAACACTCACTCTTGGAAGGAGGAGACTTTGATACGTCAGCAGATTGCCTCTGCTTGGAGAAGGACCCGCGGGCCCTGGAATTTCCCATGTTGATGAGGGTTGTGTGTCTATCTAGTAGTAGCGCGTGGTGTTTGAGTCCTCTGTGCGTGTGTGTGGGGGGTGGCGAGACGGTGGAAGCTCAGAAGAAGAATGGAATTGCAGGGTTTTTCTTTTTGTTTAATTTCTTCACAGTAGTTGTCTCTGGAAGATCTTCTATCTCTGGATGTTCTTTTTTTGTAATCGTTTCTTTGTACGTTGTTGCTGGTGGTTCGAGCAGTTCCCTTCTCTTTTTTAGAGACGGCTGATAAGCAACTCCTTGTGCCCGGGGCTGGCCCAGACTACACACACCCGGACACCCAGAAGCCACAGTGCTGAGTCATCCACACACTTTAATCAAAATTCTAAGTAATACGCAATTTATTATTGCCATTCAAAATACCGAGTTTTACATACCACGGAATGCATTCTTGGATGCTCTTCTTCTTCCCTCGAACCTCTGCTTTGTTCTGCCGTGTTTTTGCTCCGCCTCCTCGTCGCTCTCAGCGTCGAACTGCACCTGTTTCTTCTTCTTCTCAGCCTTCTTTGGGATGAAGGTGAGCTCGGCCTCTCCACGAGGCTTTTTGCGTAGAATCTGGTCCTTACTCTTCTCTTTCTCTTCCTGCTCAGCCTTCTCGAGCTTCTTGAGCTTCTTCCCGAGTGAAACCTCATTCTTGTCCACCGTAGCATTGGACGTGCTCTCCACAGAGTAGGCCTTCATCTTCATCTCTTCAATCATCTCGTTCTCCTTTTGCTTGGCCAGGGCTCTTCTCTTGACGGCTTCAAGCTGCTTCTGCTTCTTGAGCTGCTGGAGCTTGTCGAGACCCTCCTTGTCCTCGTCGTCCTCACTCTCACTTTCACTTTCACTTTCAGACTCGGATTCAGATTCGGATTCAGACTCGTCGCCTCCTCTCTGGGCATTCAATCTCTCCTCATCAGACTCCTCAGCAGCAGTGAGAGCCCTGGAACGCTTACTGTCCTCACCTGTTGGGCCCACTGGGTTAAGCTGCTTGTAGTCGTGCGACTCGATATCAATCTGGAAGTCTGGGTTCTCAAACATCTCAGCGAAACGGTCATCGTTAACAACCTTCTCAGCAGCATCTGCACCAGACTTTCTCGAGATCTTCTCAGCCAAGTCCTTGTTGACTTTGACCTTGGTGTTTTGCACAGCACCGGTAGTTCTAATACGTGATTCTCTCTCCTTTTCAATACGCTTTCTAACCTCCTTCTCCTTGATGTCCTTGAACGAGTGTGGGTTAGCAGCAAGGTTGAGTCTGTCGTAGAGGTCCGTCTTGAGGAAGTAACCATGCATATAACTCTTCAAATATGGTGTACCAACATAACGTTGAATATCCAACTTCTTGACATCCTCTCTTGTAATGAATCTGTAATTCTCGTAAACGCTCGGCGTTGGCTTTTCTTCCAATTCCTCGGTGATGCTGTCCAAGTGTGAACACCACTTTGGTGCTGGTCCAAGACTTGGAATGTAATATGTGTGCATTTGAATACCTTCATTGGCCATGAAGAACATACCAGTGTCTGGGATCCAATCAATGTCGTTAATATCAACAGAAGGTTCCATAGATGCATATAGCGAGCCGTCTCCGTTGTAGATCTTTGCAAGCTTCTTGTCTGTGGAAAGGAACTTGTCATCGTTGAGATACATGATTTTCTTGATACTATCTCCGAATCCATGATCTTTAACAAGTGTTGGTTCGGAGTTTCTTAGGTCATAAAGGTATGTATAACCATTTGAGGTACCACACGAGAAACCAAGACCATCGTTCTTGAATGCTGTTGTCGTCACCTCGAAGATCTCGTCATAACTTGTGGGCACTTGAAGTTTAGCTGCTCTTGATTTAGCTCTTGAATCCCAAAACTCCACGGTTCCATCTTCTAAACCAACGGATAAAAGCCCATGAACAGGGTTCACCGAAACGTGAGTTGCACCTCTCTCAGACTCCAGTACGAAAGGTTGAAGGAACCGACCTTGGTCAATGTTGAGACGATACACTTCATTACCACTAGCAGCGACATAAAGGTCACAGTTCACGTGGTTGTATGCGATACTTCTTCCAAACTTCGGAAGTCTGGCCTTGTAGTGAATCCCACCTTTGCTTTGGAACTCGATACTTCTGTCATTTTGCAAATGTAACGACTTTGTCCAATCGTTGGAAAGAATAGTGAAATCAACGTTCTCAGCATCTGTGTGTCGATCAAACTTCATCCCCAGTTGTGAAAGTTCATACACATGGATCTGTGGCTTATATGTACCGGTGGCCATAACGAACTCGCCATCGGCAGTCACTTTGATCTTGTTGGAAGCTTCTTCAAACTCAAAGTTTTGAATCAAATCGATACGAGATTGATACTCCAAGTCGTTCTTAAGTGCTCTTTTACGTTTCTTCGCCATCCAGTCTGGCAAGGAACGCGACACATTGGTACCACTGACCTGATACACGGCGATGTCACCGGAGAATGTGGACTTGAGGGCCATTGTGTGTGTGTGTTTGTGATATGTCTTTATGTAAGAGAGAAGGGGCAAACCTCTTTATGGCACAAAATTTTTTTGAAGTGCGCGATGGGCCCCCAAGCAGACAAAAAAAAAAAAATTGAGAAATATTTTGCCAATGTCGTGGTTCGAACTTGCAACACCTAAATATTTCAAAAGCAAAAAAATTAGAAGTGCTTCTCTCGAAATGAACCGAACGGGGTTCGAACCCGCGACCTTCGCCGTGTAAAGGCGACGTCGTAACCACTAGACCATCAGTCCGAAAGAAGCAACGATTTTGGAAACCTGCCAGGATGAGTTGAAGGCTCTATCCAGCATAAGTGGCGTGACACGTCTTCAATCCACTCTCTTTTATGCCATTTGCACATCTTTTTCCAGACAAGTCATAAGTGAAAAGTTGACCACATTTCCCTTTGGGGTTTCAACCACAAAAGTCACAAAGCACAGGCCAATTGTACCATGTTGGACATCACCCAGTTCATTGAGGAGAAGGGAGGTAACCCAGAGATCATTCGTAAGTCCCAGAAGGCTCGTTACGACTCTGTGGAGCTTGTTGACGAGATCATCGCCGACTACAAGGAATGGACCAAGATCAGATTCGACTTGGATGCCTGTAACAAGGAGCAGAACAAGATCCAGAAGGAGATTGGTCTCAAGTTCAAGGCCAAGGAGGACGCTTCTGAGCTTCTGAAGCAGAAGGATGAGCTCGCTGAGAAGAAGAAGGCCATCATCATCAAGGAACAGGAGGCTGACCAGAAGGTCAAGGCTAAGGTCAACCTCATTGGTAACATCGTTCACGAGTCCGTCCCAGTTTCTGACAACGAGGACAACAACGGCTTGGTCAGAGACTGGAAGCCAGTGGGCGTCACTGAGATTGGTAAGATCGCTACTGCCACCGGTAAGGACGCCGCTTTGTCCCATCACGAAGTCTTGCTCCGTTTGGATGGTTACGACCCAGAGCGTGGTGTCCGTATTGTCGGTCACCGTGGTTACTTCTTGAGAAACTACGGTGTCTTTTTGAACCAGGCCTTGATCAACTACGGTTTGAACTTCTTGGCTTCCAAGGGTGGTTACACTCCATTGCAGGCTCCAGTCATGATGAACAAGGACGTGATGGCCAAGACCGCCCAGTTGTCCCAGTTCGATGAGGAGTTGTACAAGGTCATTGACGGTGAGGACGAGAAGTACTTGATTGCCACTTCCGAACAGCCAATCTCTGCATACCACGCTGGTGAGTGGTTCGAGAGTCCAGCTGAACAGCTCCCAGTCCGTTACGCTGGTTACTCCTCTTGTTTCAGAAGAGAGGCCGGCTCCCATGGTAAGGACGCCTGGGGTATTTTCCGTGTCCATGCCTTTGAAAAGATTGAGCAGTTCTGTTTGACCGAGCCAGAAAAGTCTTGGGAGGAGTTTGACCGTATGATCAACTTGTCCGAGGAGTTCTACCAGTCCCTTGGTTTGCCATATAGAGTTGTCGCTATCGTCTCTGGTGAGTTGAACAATGCCGCTGCCAAGAAGTACGACTTGGAGGCTTGGTTCCCATTCCAGCAGGAGTACAAAGAGTTGGTTTCCTGTTCTAACTGTACCGACTACCAGTCTAGAAACTTGGAGATTAGATGTGGTATCAAGAAGATGACTGACCGTGAAAAGAAGTACGTGCACTGTTTGAACTCCACTCTCTGTGCCACTGAGCGTGCTTTGTGTTGTATCTTGGAGAACTACCAGACTGAGGATGGTTTGGTTATCCCAGAGGTGTTGAGAAAGTACATTCCAGGTGAGCCAGAGTTTATTCCTTTCCAGAAGGAGTTGCCAAAGAACTCTACTTCCCAGAAGCAGAAGAAGTAAACCCCATTTCCTTTTAATGTCACATACCTTATAAGTATAGTTTCGTAAACATTTTCGTTATAAAATAGAAATAAAGTCATTCGTCCAGGTAGAAACGCACTTTCTTTGTGGAAGGAATATCAGTGAGCGTATCCCCAGACCGAATACGACGAGGTCTCATAAAGCCATGGTACTGAGACTGTGGTTCTTTTGCCTTCTTTTCATCCAAAATCTCCTTTTCCACCTGCTGATTGTATCTTTGCAGCTGTGCTTGTCTCACTTGGTGCTTCAAGAACTTCTCATAATTTGTCTTTCTTCTAGGCATAGGGGCGTCCGTGTTTGGATCTGTGTAATCTTCATCATCTTCACTGCTTGCGACGTTGCTTGCAGGACCTTCTTTCAACATATGGACAAACATCCGAAGCTTACTGGCTTGTTTACCCTTTTCTGGTGTCGTTGTGGTGACCTCGGCGTGTATCGAGGTGGCGTCTTTCTGAGTTGGCTTACAAAAACTGATAGAGAAGCGCTTAGAGACGGATTTTTTGGTGCCAGAAGACAAAACTGAGACGTCAGTGACTATCTGTGGTCTTGAAATGATTGCAGACATTTTTGATGATAGATTGGTGCTTTTTTCCAAGGGTTAATGGTGGGTTCCACTGGGAAATAGTTGTTGTGTCAAGTGTTGTTCCAGGATCGCCAAGTTTTTCCGAAACTTCCATAGAAAAGTGGCCAGACGACGCGCCGAGTTTTTCCGGGACATAGCGCGATTTTTCCGGACTCCTAATGAGGCAGTGTGAATTTGGGGCCCCGCCATGTTCTCCAGACAGTTGCAGAGTGATCAGTAGAAGAGTGAGAAGGACTGTCTGATACACTATTTTGACTGGCTCTATATGGTCTTAAAGGCGCTGTGGTTTTTTTTTTTTGCATAATAAGCATGAGACGAAGAAGCAAATCAATATCTTAATATTATTGAAAGAAACTTTAGGTAAGTCTTAATTGAAAGGTAAGCGAAGATACATTGAATGAGATATATGATCTTGTGTTATCTGGGCTTTGCTAAAATGCTATAAGACTACCTAATTGGTTGAAATAGGGACATGATCCCATGAATTAAAGCACGCTGATCTGTCAGTTGATCGTTGTGGCACATCCCTCTTTCGCTCACACAAAATAGAGACATTGTGTACAATCGAGGTCAAAAGGATTTTAAATATACAGCTCAGATATCACAATTCCCAGTAAAACAAAGTTTAACAAACCCAATTTTGAGCAACAATTGCACCATGATCAGTCATTCTGCAAAGTGACTTATCGAAATGTTGGGCCTTATCCTTTATTATTGTCTCTTAAGAAACCATATTCTAGTTGTCAAAGCTAAAGCTGGAGATGAAAATTCCTGTCTCCCATTCGGTGCTTAATTTAGATGTTTGTTTTTTGGTGTCTTGCGGAAATATGCTCCGTAGCGAAAGATAAGTGAGGGTAGGGTCCTTTCGGTGTGGGGGGCACTAATACGTATTCCCTGAGTCCGGTCTCAGATACTTAGCTTGAGGCAAGAGAAAGGACTCTCAATCACAGATATATCAGTATTCTACATCGAAAGAACAGGCCTGTCACTCTTGTTCAAACAAGCTGCTGATGTGGGGAAAGATTCCGTGATTTTGATAACCCTCCCCACTCCCTACACCCGGCGAATGACAGGTTGCCTTTTGCCCAGTCTGATTATAGTTGCCAGCCCTTCCATGCTAATGAGTCAAACCAATTGTGTTTATAAACACCATTCGTTCACCCTCAATTGGGGAAGGGGGCGACGGCCCATCACACAGGGTAACGCGTGGACTCTTATCGCGTCGCAGCTTTGGCACATAGGCGCGTTGGACGTTGTGAAGAATTGCGAGATCTCTCGTGTTCACTTGCACAAATCGCGCCAATGCCATGCGAAAAAAATGGCGCGGTTGATCTGCGATGAGCTACATCCTTTTAATCTAAACAGGCCTCTTCCGGGGGTGCGTGCGAAACAGCCCACTAGAACAAGAAAGGGAAATCACACACTGGGAAACTCTCTCCGCTGATCTCTGAAAGTCCGAAGGGATTGGACCCATATTCCTTGAGCCGTTTGTGTCAATCTCCGCTCCGCAAAATGTGAGTCTCGACCGTTGGATTCGCACGTCGCGCCGCATTTCGGGTTTATCTTGGTGCAGGCGAAATTTTTTCTGAGAGCTCAAAACCCTTTTGGCGGGGGCCCTTGTTTGTGGGCTTTGCGAGATTAGTGAGCATTCTGTGTGATTGCTATTCTATAAAACCCAATTTCAAAATGCTGAACAAAGCTTGTTAGTGGACCGTATAATTTTGAGGCATTCGTAGATCCCACGATGAAACGCCTCTGGTCGAACGACCTTGTATGTATCACCGGAACCGGAGCTTTCGCCAAAACTGTATTGCAACATTCGGGTTACCATTTCTGAAAATTGTGCGCAACTTGTGGCGCAATTCCTCCACCCTTGGCTCGAGCCTGTTACAGACGAGGAATTTCAAAGCGATGGGCTACACACGCACTCAGAAGGATTAAACCTCCGGGTACGAGTCATACGAGCTCGTCGGTGATGTCAGTGAAGTTTCCATACGATCGCAAGTTGCTTTCCTAAAAACATCCCACATCCCTCACGTCACCCCCCGTCGTCATTATAAGCTCTTATTATAAATAGGCTTTCCCCAGATTGCGATTGGCTTTATGTGCCAAAATAGTCACTCGCGCGCGTCATCGCGGAGGGAACCACCCACCTCCTGGGGGAAGGGTCGTATACAAACACCAGTGTACCATTTCACCTGGGTCAAGGTCAGCGTAATAGCGGGGGCATTGCGGAGCAATTGTGACATATTGTGAAATCCCCACAGTTGTTGGGCTTCACTCGCTCGAGTGGCAAACCGAATTTTGCTCCGATGACCCCACCGCCCGTTTTGTGTCATAACAGTCACATTTCCTAATCGAGGTTTTTTGGCGAAAAAAAAAATGAAGAGACTTTCGAAATTCCTCTGGAGACCTTCGGCGAATGACCATTGGCCCACCGTCATGAGCAGCGGGAAAAAAAGAGGCTATGCGCAATTGCAGTTAGCTAGAGCAATTGACAAGGAAATCAAACACAATGGCTACATGATACTATCCAATGCTTTTAATACTGAGTACGATAGCTAGTAGTGGGGGAGCCGGTCTCTCGCGTATGTTGTCCCAGTAGCAGCGCCTCGGTTTGGCGAAAAAGTTTCGCCACTTTCTGCAATATCATGCAAGCTGATTGCGCAATGGCGAAAAAAGAAACAAAATTCTTTTTTTTCCTTTTTTTTTGGTGTCAAAGTAGGGAAGTTTGATATAAAAAGGTTCTCCCGCTGGTTTTGGTGCTCATCGCCTTCCGTCTCGTGATTTTCTCCTGTCAAACACGAAAGAAAGTTCAACTTCATCAGATATTCATAATCTGGCTACTATTACGACTATATATCAACACCATTTGACACATTCTATCGAGATGTCTTCAGACATTACTGCTATGGCTATGACACCAGAGCTTCCAGATTCTCACCCAGACTTCATTGGCCCTCTTGCCAGAAAGCTTTCCAAATCGTCTGTGGTTTCCAGATCGGAGGATTTGTCTATCCCATCGCCACCATTATCTCCATACCATGCTGGATCTTCCTCATCCGCTGCTGAATTGTCATCCACTCCTCGTCAAGTTCATGCCTTGTTGAAGGATTTGGAGTCCAGAAGCTTGAGAAACTTTGACAACAACAAGATTGAGACTATCTTCTCTCTTGGCGCTGAGAACGACCGTATCGAATCGCTTCCATTGAGCGATCTTGAGAGATTCCCATTGGTTGTCAATGCTTGGTCTAGTGTTGGTTCCAAGGGTTTCAAGAAGTCTCACATGAGCTTCATCAAACAATATACCAACCGTACCAAGGGCACCAAGGTTGAGAAGTCTCTTCCACAGAGAAAGTATGCTGCTAGAAGAGTCGTTAAGGCTGTGAATGATACATATCATTCCGATTCCGACTACTCCTCAAACTTTGAGAAGGTGAGAACCCGTCGTGTTGCTCGTGAGAATTCCAATGTTCCAGACTCTGATTTCTCTCCAACACGCAAGAGTACTCCATCCACACCAGCTCCAGCTAAGAAGAGAAAACAAGCTTCACCAGCTGTGAATAACACACACATCGATTGGGAATCTCTTCCTGACTACTGTCCAGATCTGTCTACTTTGCCAAACAACAACAGATGTTTGAGAGTTGAATGGAAAGGACAGCCTATGTCCTTGGCAGATGATCCATTGATGGATAAGTTACATCCAGCTGAGTTGACATTGGCCTCTATTCTCAGACTTCCATGCAATGTTTACTTGGATTCCAAGCGCAGATTATTTGCAGAGAAGGTTGCCAGAATGAGAAGAGGTCTTCCTTTCAGAAGAACAGATGCTCAAAAGTCTTGTCGTATTGATGTGAACAAGGCTTCGAGATTGTTTGCCGCTTTTGAGAAGATTGGTTGGTTACAAGATCACTTGTTTGAGAAGTATATGTGATTTGTGCAGGATGACTTTGTGTTATGAATTGGGTTATAAATTTAGGTTGTTATGATGCATATTGAGAATGAGGGTTTCATCTTGGAGAGAGACAGGAGTTGCAGGGGGGTTTTTGTTTTCGGTTCTGTGAATATGCATTTTTTTGGTGGATACATTTCTTAATTTGGTTAATTTTTTTTTGTGAGCTGGTTATAAGGGTCTTTATCTTCTTCTTGGTTATATTATTATTATTATTATTGGTTTTTGGTTTTTCTGTGTTAAAAATGGGTCTAAACATACTTGTTCAATACTTTTTTGGGATTTCAATTATATTAATGTTTTTTCCATGTTCTCTGTACATGAAGTCTGAGTAGAAAGGGGGGAGGGGGGGCATCAGGTCATAATTAAGTAAGCTCCTGGAAAAACTCTGTCAATGAGCGGATAGTTAATCATCAAAAACGCAAGGTATGACACAGGGTTGCTTATCCTCACAGGCTGTGTGACCCATGGAACCCTCCTAGCCTCAATCTCAGCCATATTGTGTAGACACGCTATTCTGATATTGAGACAGTTGAAGGGCTTCCAGATGGCAGCGGTGTAGAACCTGTCAATTCTGTAGTTGCGCACCAAGGATTGCAACTGACCCCTGACCAAAGACCAGTCGTCCTCCATCTGGTATCAGGTGTAATGTGCAAATCAACAATGATAACCCACGCTTGCTTACTCACACAGGTGGGTGTTTGGTGTTTTGTGTTGTGCACATGTGTGTAGGTGTGTGTGTGTGGAAATGAGGGCTCGCAACCTGCGGTGGTAGCAACCTTACTGTTTCGGCCATTTTCGCGTGTTTTTCCCTTCGTATTGGCCTGCCCCCCCCTGCCAGCCCTTCGATCGCGACACGGTTGGGGCCGCACGGTTGGCTGGACGGAGGAGCCTCCAGAAGGGGAGAGAAACCATCAACAAAAACCCGCCTACCTTTTTCTGCTCTTCCCGCCAACAGCCGCCAACCACCAGCCAGCCCAGCACACAAAGAAAAACCGCTTTCTCGAAAGGTGCCACAAGAAGCGTCTCGTCTGAAGCTCTTAGCCCACACACACACCACCCGCCCCACCGGCCGTTTTTCCTCCCCCCCCCCCCCCCCC
>JAKUBL010000023.1:0-139114 GCA_030563225.1 Petasospora hungchunana | reverse complement strand
CTGCCTCTTCTAATGGTACATACTCGTTCTCCTCATTCCTTGTCTCTTCTTCTGAGTCTTCCATTGCCACGACTACTCCAGCACCAGCTACCGTCACCGTTACCGAGACTGTCACTTGGACTGGTACATTCACCTCAACCGTCACTGTTGCATGCTCTTCTGGAGCTTCTGTACAGACTGTTCAGGTCATTGTTCCAGCTTCAACCGGTTCTATTGTGACTGAGACAGTTGTCTACACTGGTCTTGTTACTTCCACTGTCACTGTTCCATGTTCCAACGGTCAGACTACTGTTGAAGTTCGTGTTCCATCTGTCACATCTACATTCACTGAGACTGTGTTGGCAACTACCACTATCACCCAACGCTGTGAGTGTACTGGTACCGCTTACACATACACTTCATCTGGTACTGCCGTTGTTGTTGTGCCAACTGCTATTAGCGAATCTACTATTGTTGTTTCGGCTTCTAATGTGGTTTACACATCCAATGGTGTCGTTTTTTCTTCCACTGTTCCTGCCAAGACCTCGACTGCTGCTATTGTTACCTCTGCTAGTGCACTGACGACTTTCACGTACACGGCTGTTGCCTCTCAAGTCACCACTAGTGCTTCCGCATACACGGTCTTCTACACAACCAACGGGTCTGTGACGTCTTCAGTGGTTCCAGAGTCTACTATTGTCTACTCTAGGACCGTGACACTCACCGAGGCGACTGTTGCTCCTACACCGGTGATTACGCTTTCAGATTCCTCTATCGAGCCGGCTTCTTCAACTTCTTCTGCTGCCACAGTTCTCGAGGGCTCTGCTGCTATCAAATACCCATTCTCACTTCTGCTCCCAATTTTCCTTCTTCTCATTACTTGATTATGTTCCAATCAGCTATTTAGACTTGTCAATAAAACATTTTTGTGATTTCGAGATCTACGAATAGCAAGCGAATCTGAGAAAAAAGAAATTCTAGTCACGGATTTTCGGCACTGATCCTGTCAGAATATGCAGAGAGCTGTAGCCGAGAAAAAAACGACTCTTTTACGGAGGGAAAGATCCCGAGTTTTATTGCCAGCTGATTTAAAACCACTTCAGATGGTCATTCCTTTCTGTAATAGCAGTAAGGGCTGATCACGACACTACAAGTCCGGCTTAATTTGATCGTTGGATAAGAATTTCGAAGCGAACTCTCCGTAAGGACGCGCGATCGTGCATATCCGTTGGCCTTCTTTCTAGGCGAGTGACGTTGCCAAAATCCCGAACAAGGCTCGAGATTGAATAATTCCTTATAGATCTAGACCCCGAGAACTGGGGTTGCAGATAACCGATAATTGCTTGCGTTATTACGACACCGGAGTTATATAATGTCCCGCTTCCGCCCCAAATTTCTAGTTGCTACGGTCACTATCCCGCAAGATGAGATCCATCCTCCTGATTCTTTCAGCAGCACTTCTCGGGTTGACTGTGAGAGCTTCCCCGACAGCTACCAGTAAATATCTCAAAACCATGCATTTGAGATCATTATACTAACAGTCCTCGCAATAGTCAGATCTCCAGTTGTCACCACCACTTCAAGATGTTACAACTGCGAGTCTTCCACAGCCTTTGTTACTGGCGATGATGGTGTCATCACTGAGATTGACTATATGTCACTTTCAGAGATTTCGTCCATCAGTGTCACTTCTGAAAATGGCGGGGTTGACGTTAGCAGCTCGGCTGCTTCACTTGTTGCTACTGAGTCTTCAGTCCTTTCTTCCAGTACTACATTGTCGTCTTCCTCCTCTTCCTCTTCCTCTACAGAGCCCACCACTACTGCTCCGACGATCCAAGGCTTCTACAATGATGGTTCTCCATACTGGGAAGTTTATGTTCCCGCAGGACTCACAAACATGGAATTTATTGAGTTCTCATTCACCAAAGCTGGTGGTGACTTTGATTACAGCGTATACACAGTTCTGAAGGGTGAAGATGATGTTACAGCGTCAACTCCGCTCAGAGGAGCTGACGATCCAACAGCATACGACATTTCTCCGCACTATGACTTCAGACTCTCTTACACAGTCAGAGTAAGGGTGGATGTGCACTGCGGTGCCGAAGTTTCTACAGACCTCTTGGTATGCATGCATAATGGTGGCCAGAAAAAAAGATATGCTGAGGAGGCATCTTTCTATCTATCCAACACAATAGAGCTTGATGATCCAGTTGCGAGTGGCTGTCCTGTGTCTTCTGAATCTTCTTTGATTGTCGCTTCTTCTTTGGCGTCTTCTTTTGTTATGACTTCATCCCAGTCTTCCTCACCTTCCTCTGCTACGAACGTTCCAACCATCACTGGCCACTCTAATAACGGTTCCCCATACTGGGAAATCAATGTTCCAGCATATATCGGAGATTTTGAGTTCTTCAGTGTTGATTTCACTCAGCCAGCCGGTGACTACGAGTTCAATGGATTGTCCGTCGTAGTTGGTGACGAAGACAAGACTTCTCAAGCTAGCATCTACAACTACATTGACCCAATCGAGACATACTTTTATTTGGCATACGATCAGACAAAGAGTATGACGATTAAAATGGGTGCTAACATCTTGTCTGGCTCGTCAGTTACCGTCAGCGCCCTTGTCGATTTCTCCACACCAAGCCAGGCGAAGTTATTGAAGAGAGCATTTGTTTCGTTCCCTCTGACTGATACCATTACTATTGATGCATCATCAGTTATTTCTTCCGAAACAGCTTCTTCTTCTGTGGAGTCTTCGTCTATTGTTGAGCTAGGTGACCCAGTATCCACATTTGTCACTCTCCCAACTTCTTCTTCTTCCTCGGCAAGTTCGCTTGGCCAATCATCGATTACTGAGGTTGGTTTGCCAGCTTCCACATTTGTGACTCTTCCAAGTGTTTCGGAGGCAAGCTCTCTGAATTCTTCTTCAGTTGTGGAATTGGGTGAACCAGCGTCCACGTTTGTGAATTTGCAATCCCAGTCGGCGCTTAGTTCCTCAAGTTTGAGTGTGTGTGCCTCATCTGAGGCTACTGTCTCCGCAAGTTATTCATCTCATTCAGCTTCTGCGTCATCTACTGAGTCTTCCACTTCCACTTCTGCTTCTGATGTGTCCAGTTCTATCGCAGGAGTCTCTGTCAGTTCCGCGTTGTCATCTACTTCCGAAACTTCATCCATTGCTGGCAGTATCGCTGAGTCAGGCGCCTCTCACATTGTGATAACAGAGACGGTTGTATACCCAGGAAACGTCACTTCTACCGCCACAGTCCCATGCTCAAGTGGAACTACCACTGTTGAGGTGCTCATTCCCTCAGTGACAATAACCTTCACAGAAATTGATTTGGCCACTACTACGGTGACCCAGCGTTGTGACTGCACTGGCACTGTTTACACATACACTTCATCTGGAACTGCAGTTGTGGTTGCTCCAACTGCTATCAGGGAAACTACTGTTGTTACACCAAGCTCAACTCTGCATTCCACTGCCAACGGTGTCATTCCCACATCGGTATCTTCAGCCAAGGCCGCAACTGTTACCACAAAAGCCGATACGAACTCTCCTCGTTCTTCCGGAGATACTTCAACTGCTCCTTCCAGTACCATCGTCTACACCTCCAACGATTTTGTTATATCCTCGGTCATTCCAGAGTCTACTGTTGTTTACACTACTATTCTCACTTTGACCCAGACATCGACATCTGCTTATCTTGACGCGACACGGTCTGAAATCCCTGCAACTGCAGCTTCTTCTTCTGCTGCTGCGCCAGGGTCCTCCGAGCCTGCTTCTCCAGCTTCTCTCACCATTTTCGAGGGATCGGCTGCTCTCAAATACCCATTTTCCATTCTTTTGTCCGTTTTCCTTTTGCTCATCTGATTTGTCTTCTCTGATGAGCTGTTTACTTTTTTTGGTTATTTGTTTAGATCTAAATAATCTTCTTGCATGAGCTTTTGTTGTGCGGTTTTGAGGCAACGGTGAAGTACTGGAGAGCTTGACACTGCATACAAGCCGATGCTGCTGCTCACTAGATACAGCCCCACCACCCCTGCGAAATTACACGAAAAATCGTGGCTAATGATAGTCCAAAACAGGAGAGCAAAAAAAATATGTTCCTTAGATGAGATACACTAAACGCTCCAACCCTCCACCTAAGTGCCGAGTTTTTTTCAAAAGCGGAGAGATCTTCCGAGGTGGGCCCGTATTAACGCATGCAGGCGCATGTTGGCCGTGTCTAGGGGGCGCTGACAGCAGCGAGATCGTCTAGATCTCAGAACTGGGCGCATCCCCGCAGAGCAGTTCACCCAGTCTAGACTTTGGGAGGATTAGCTTGTTGGACCCCGAAAACATCTGATAACTGCGGCTTAGTTCGTGAACTTCAAAATTCCCAGTGTTTGTTTTGTTTTCCCTTCTTCTACCCACAACACCAACCACCTGTCCCACCCAAGCGAATGAGACCCCAACAGCTCTTCCTCGCGGCCACCCTCTTGGGCTCGGTGCTGTGTACTGCCCTCACAGGTGTGTTTGTTTCCTTAAACTCACTCACAAACGCGGGCTACACGGACACGGCCAGTCCAATTGACTGGTGGATCGCGTCTCTTACCTGGGAATTGTCCTCTTCTGCAGTAATCGCGGACACATTCACCCTTTCTATGCCCTTTGTCTTTGCTGCCAGATACAACACTGGCACAGAAATCAAGGCCAGCTTTGATTTGACCTACGATGATGTGTCTGTCGCTTCCTGTGCAATCACCTCTACTGGTGGTAAGTCCACCAATCCTTCCACCATCGACTGTGTTGTCACCGTTGACCCATCGTCTTACGAAAGCCTTGGAGGAACTGCCACGTTCGAGGTTCGTTTCGATATTGGTGGAAGAAAAGAGACTATGGTCGATGCCAGTTGGAAGTGGGCCGCAGGTGCCAACACTATTACTTGGAACGACAATTTGTCCACCACAGTTACCTTCGTTTCTACTTTCACTGAGGATGGGTACTTTACCCAGATTCTTTCGAGTGACAACACATTCATGTTCTACTATGTCTCTCCATATGACATCTGTCAGGGTACCTCGATTGAGATGTGTCAGATCGAGATCTCTTCTGACACAAGTTCTACATTGCAAACTTCAGGCTTTGAGTTCGCCAGTGTGTCCGTCACCACTTTCAACACCTATAACAGTTACTATGCTGCATCAATGTCCTATGCTGTTACACAAGAAGACGCGCAGACACTCTTCTCCAGCTCCAGTTACGTTACTCCTTACTACAGCAGAGTCGCTGTCTCTGGTTTCGGTGTTGTTATTGATCCTACTGCTCTAAAGACCGAGTTTGTGGTCAGTTTCGCCGCATCCTGTGGTGACAACTCTGTTCAGTACGACTCGCAAGACCTCATCTTCTACCCAGCCGGTGCTGATTCTGATATTCCAATGTTTGTGGGATGTAAGTTCCTTTTTCTCGACGTGTCTCTGCCGGACCGACGGCCCGCGGGCCGATACTTTCAACAAGTTTACTAACTAAAAAACAGCCGCTCCCTCCACCGTTACGACCTCCGAAACTTGTCATGCTTGTGAGCCAGCAACTTCCTTCACGACTGGAGATGACAGTACTGTCACGGAGATTATCTATGTTCCAGTTTCGGAGGCTTCCTCTTCTTCTTCTTCTGAGGTGACTTCTTCTTCTGCGTCATCTTCCTCTGAAATGACTTCGTCTTCTGTGTCTTCTTCCTCTGAGGTGACTTCGTCTGAGTCTTCGTCGACCTCTATGTCTTCAAGCTCATCTGAGCTCTCTTCTTCTATTTCTTCAAGCTCTACGTCTCAAGGTGCAACCATTACTGGTTTCTACAATGACGGCGCTCCATACTGGGAGGTCAATATTCCGGCCAACTACCCTGCAAGGGATATTATTGAAGTAAACTTCTACCAGGAAGGTTATGACTTTGAGTACTCGAACCTGGTGTTCATCGAGGGAGATGACGATGTGACCTCATCCACAACGATAACCACAACCACTGACCCTAACGGTATTGATGCCCGATATGGCTACGACCCATCGCTCTCATACACAGTGCGTGTGAGTGCTATTGGCTTCTGTGGTTCTGCCAGCTCCTCCATCACTACTACAGTGGAAATCTCGGTTTGGGGATCTCAGAAGAAGAGGCAAGCCGATGCTATTATGGTTGGAACGCTCACTGACACCATTGATCTCCAGTCTAATATGGCTTGTCCGGGAAGCTCTTCTGAGTCGAGCTCAGAGGAATTTTCCAGCGCTGCTCAGTCTTCTTTCTCTGCTGAGGAATCTTCTTCCCAGTCTTCTTCATCTGCTCAGGAGTCTTCTTCCCAGTCTTCTTCATCTGCTCAGGAGCTCTCTTCCCAATCTTCATCTTCTTCTCAGACGGCTTCATCCTCTCATGCTCCAACCATCACCGGCTTCTCTGATGTTGGTACTCCATACTGGCAGATTGATATTCCAACCAATATGGGTGATTTCGAGGACTTCGCTGTTACTTTCACTCAGCCATCTGGTGATTATGACTTCACTGGTCTGACTGTCTTTGTTGGTGATCAAGACGTCACTTCGACTATCGAGATCGAGAACTACGAGGACCCCGTGGAGACCTACTTTTACATGAGCTACGATCCGACCCAGACTATCACAGTGAAGATGGGTGCTTCGATTCACTCTGGTTCATCCATCACTATCAGAGCTCATGTTGTCTTTAACAACCCTGCGCCTGCCAAGAGACAATATCAATCAATCTCCTTTGACCTGGAGGACACAATCGAAGTTATTGCTTCTTCATCGTCCATCGAATCGTCGTACAAGGAGTCTTCTTCTGCTCTTGAGTCTTCATCTGCTTTCGAGTCCCTGTCCAGTGTGGAGTCATCATCTATCGATTATTCTTCCACCTTTGAGTACTCCTCTACTATGGTGTCTTCGTCTGTTGAGTCTTCGTCTGTTGAGTCCTCATCTGTCGAGTTCTCATCCTTCGAGTCCTCGTCTATTGATACTTCGTCTCTTGAGACCTCGTCTACTGAGTCCTCTTCTGTTGAAGTTTCGTCTGATATTTCCTCATTGATGGAGTCCTCTACTATTGAATCATCATCCTCTTCATCTGTTGCCGAAATCTCATCTGAGTATCTCTCTTCTTCCATGGAGTACTCTTCATCCGCCACTGAAGTTTCCTCGATCGAGACTTCTGCGTCATCTGAGGCGCTGTCTTCTGCCGTTGAGTCTTCTTCCATCTCTTCTGAGGCTGTTTCGTCTGCTTTGCCTTCTGAAGAATCTTCCTTCAGTTCTGAAATCGTTTCTGAATCGGTTGCTTCTTCCGACGTGTCCTCCTTCGTCCAATCCTCTGCTGCCGAATCTTCTGCTATTATTACCTCCACAGCTTCTGAGAGCTCTTCCTCCTTGTCATCGTCGTCATCGGTTGCATCATCAACCAATACTCCAACAATCACCGGTTACTACAACAACGGGTCACCCTACTGGAGAGTCGATGTTCCAGCTGATATCGGAACTTGGGAAGATTTCAGTATCTCTTTCTCCAAACCATCTGGTGATTTCGACTACACTGACCTGAAGCTTCTTGTTGGTTCCGAGGACAAGACCGAAGACGCCAGTATTGAGACTTACACAGATCCATACAGCCTCCAAATGGTGATCACTTACGATCCAACTCAGCCAATGACAATTATCGTTGGCGCTGAAATTCACTCTGGGTTGTCCATCACAACTGAGGCTATTGTTTCTTTCAGCAGTCCAGTCGTTCATAGACTCAAGAAGAGAGCCTCAGTGGAGTTTGACTTGACAAACACTATCACTGTTGATGCTGTGTCCTCTTCTGAGGAGTTGTCATCTTCTGAGGCTACCTCATCTTCGGAGGTTGTTTCTTCATCTGTTGCTTCAACTAAGTCCTCAACTGAATCGTCATCAGAAACATCCACTGTTGTTTCTTCCTCTGAGTCTTCCTCCGCTGCCGAGTCTTCCCTTGTCTCATCTTCTGTTGCCTCCTCCACCCTCTCTTCTTCTGTGGTTTCCTCTTCTGAGTCTTCTCTGTCTTCGGAGGAGTCTTCTGTTTCTTCTTCTGCCGCTGCTATTTCTCAGATCACTTCAGTATCTTCCTCTGAGACCTCCCTTTCCACTACGGCTGCTACTACCGTGATTGTAACCGAAACTGTGACTTGGAGTGAAACTTTCACCTCAACCGTTACTGTTCCATGCACTTCTGGTGCCGCTACCCAGACTGTTCAGGTCATTGTTCCAGCTTCAACCGGTTCTGTTGTGATTGAGACTGTGGTTTACACCGGACTTGTTACTTCCACTGTCACTGTTCCATGCTCTAATGGCCAGACTACTGTTGAAGTTCGTGTTCCTTCTGTGACTTCTACATTCACTGAGACTGGTTTGGCTACTACTACTATCACTCAGCGTTGTGAGTGTACTGGTACTGCTTACACATACACATCTTCTGGCACAGCTGTTGTTGTTGTTCCAACTGCTATTAGTGAGACCACTGTCGTTGTTCCAGCTTCTACTGTTGTTTACACATCCAACGGTGTTGTTGCCACTTCTACTGTTCCAGCAAAAACCTCGACTGTTGCCATTGTCACTTTTGTTGAGACATCTGGTGGTTCTGTGACGACAGTCACCTCCACTGCTGGTGTTTCTGATGTTACTGCATCTGCATCTGAATCCACTGTGTTTTATACGACGAACGGTTCTGTTGTTTCTTCTGTCGTTCCAGCTTCCACTGTTATCTACACCACTCTTGTCCCAGTTGCTGATGAAACCTCTACAGAGTACACATTGCAGACTATCACAGTTGCTGCAGCCAGTACGACATATACCTCTGTTGAATCTATTCCTGTTACTTCTGCTTCTGTCGAGGGTTCGTCTACCGCTTCGGTATCTACTCTTGAAGGTTCCGGTTCTCGTCTCGCATACCATCTGAGTCTTCTTGTCGGTGCGTTGTTGTTCTTCTGAATTAATTGTCTTGGACTTTCTTTTTTTAATAAAGGCGTTTATATTTACTTCGTTTATTTTGTAGATGAGGGGATGAGGGGGGATAGGGGGGGTCATGATTCTGTATTAATTGACTGGAGCAGCCCTCTGCAAACTTTCCAAAGCCTTGAGAGCAGCACCAGACTGGATAGACTTGATTGCCAACTCCTTACCATGCATCCAGTCCTTAGCAACACCACTGACATATGCCAACGCTGCGGAGTTTAAGACAATGTAGTCAAAAATTGGATCACCTTCAGTTCTATTTCCTTTGAGGATGTCCATAAGAACGACAGCATTCTCACTTGGTGTTCCTGAAGCGACTTCAGTCAATGGATGTTCTTGGATGCCGAAATCACTTGGACCTAGATCGAATGAAGAAATATGATTAGTTTCAGGATCAACCATCCAACAACTTGTTTTACCAATTGGACTAATCTCATCAAGTCCAACTTTACCCCAAACAACCATCGTTCTAGCTTTTTTCCCATGTTGTTCATCAATCTTTAACACTGCTTCGGCATATGTTTGACCTAATGATTCTGAATTGACACCAAGGATTCTTGCTCTAATTGGTGCTGGATTCATTAATGGACCCATTATGTTGAAAATTGTTGGAATTCCAATAGCAGCTCTCATTGGTGCCACTTGTTTCATTGCTGGATGGAAGTTTGGTGCAAAGAGATAACAGAAATCAGCTTCTGATAAGACAGTTGATGCAGTGACTGCTGTTATTTTGGATAGATCCACACCTAGACATGCCATCAAATCACCTGATCCAGATGCAGATGTAGATGCCTTACCACCATGTTTACAAACTTTGACACCCATTCCGGCAGCAACAATGGCGGAACTTGTTGAGACGTTAAAAGTGTTTTGACCATCACCACCAGTACCCACAATATCAACATATCCTTCTTCCAAGACACTTTCTGGATCGACTTTCTCGGAGAAACTTGTGATTGCTTCAGCTGCAGCGGCAATGAATTCTGGACGATGATCCAGGCCCCTTATCTTGAGTGCAGTAAAGAAAGAGGCAGTCTGGATGTCATTGGGGATACCTTGGACAATAAGTTTGATCACAAGCTTTAAGTCTTCTGGAGTGAGATTTGGCTGTTCAAGAAGAAGTGACTTGATGAACGGTGTCAACACATTCTTGGAGTCAACTGACATTGTTCAAAAATTTGATAGGGACGAAGAAGACTCTTAAATCGGCAAAAGGAGAGATGAGCCATATATATAAAACAAACGTTGACGTCGGGTTCAACATACTTCCGAGCTATATCACGTGTATACCCCCGGTTTTTTCCATCTCCACCCCCGCGCTTTATGATCGATTAACAATCAACACACAAAGACAGTTGTGAAACCAAAAACTGATCAACCGAAGAAAAACAGGCACAAAGAAAGTGTGTTTGTTTTGTTTTTTGTGATATGTCTTTACCAAGAAGAATCATCAAAGTAAGTTAAGTTATGTGGTGTGTTTGTGTGTTTTACTAATGGTGAGAATTGTGTACTGTTGTTTGTCTTTTGCCTTCCTCATCTTTGAGGTTTATTGCAAAAAAAACACAATATATAGCCCATTCTTCACCATACCCCCCCCCGTTCAACACTCAGCACTGTGTGTAAAACATATTTATTGTTGTTGTTTTTGTTGCTAACACACCATACACAGGAGACGGAGAGACTCGTCACAGATCCAGTTCCGGGGATCACAGCTGAACCACATGAAGATAACTTGCGTTACTTTGATGTGACGATCCAAGGCCCAGATCAATCACCATATGAAGGCGGAGTGTTCAAACTCGAACTATACTTACCGGATGATTATCCTATGATTGCACCAAAAGTGCGTTTCCTCACAAAGATTTACCATCCAAACATTGATAAGTTGGGAAGAATTTGTCTTGATGTACTCAAGAACAATTGGTCACCTGCACTACAAATCAGAACAATCCTTCTTTCGGTGCAGGCACTGTTGGCAGCACCCAACCCTAATGATCCACTTGCTAATGATGTTGCTGAGGAATGGTTACAGAACGAGACGATGGCCATTGAGAAGGCCAAAGCCTGGACTGCTGAATTTGCCAAGTAAGTTGCATTCTTTATATTTTTTTATGATTCAGAAAAAGAGAGAAAGTAAAGAGTAGATCACAGTAAAGTAAAGATCAATAATTAATCAAGTTACAGCCCCTCTGTTTACGGTTTTTTAGCGATCCCGCATTTTCCGGGGCTAAGAAGAAGGAGAAGAAGAGGAAGGAGGGAACAAGCAAAAAACGTTCTTAAAGCAAATACGGAAGTTAGAAGTTCCCGAAAACAAAGCATATAGAGAGGGAGGCACAGTAGAGAAATAGAAGAAAAACTCAGCCACAGGCTCAGCCTCCCAGTTAATTTATGGACTTTCTTTCTATTTCCGCCTACACCGGGAAGGAATTCATTTTGCACGTTCCTCCCGGGCCGAGAGATGGGAAACGGGAAAGCTCAATTTTTTTTAGAGAAACCCAATACGCGCTTTTTTATACCTTCTCTCTCTCTCTTTGTATAAACCTTTCTAAAGAAGAAAGAAGATACACAAAGTATAACGGCGGCTGTTGGGGAATACGCTTTTTTTTTGTCTTTCTGTTGCCAATCAAGAAACAGTTGCTACATAAACACAGCGCTTATCCCTTACGATAACACTGCCTTGTCCGAGTTAAGTGTTACACAGCTTTACAGCCCTTTCTCTTCTCTCTCTCTTGAAGACAACGCGGCGCGCGCTTCACAACAATGACGGACCGCTATGGTGGCTCCTCTCCTCAGAGCCCATTCGCTGACAGATTCCAGTTCGAAGAGGTGGATCTGCCCAAAGATCCCCCCGCAGATGGGCTTGATGACGGTTTCTTTGATGCTGGTGTTGCTGATACAAGTACGGGTCGCATTGACAATTCGGAATCCTTCTTACAGATACCCAAACGAGCCGCTGGAAGTAGAGGAGGAACAGGAGGCTCAATTCTAAGAAACTCGAGTAAAAGCAGCAGCAGCAGACGTGATCCCAATGCACGCATTGCCTTCTCGGATCACGATACAACCATTGGTGAGTCGAAATTGGAGATTGACACGGAGCTGACTAAAACAATCTCCAATGATTCTTTTGTGCCAACACCAAGAGTTCACCAACATGCTCAATTTGCTGATGATTATGATGATCGTCGTGCTGCATCTAGTTCTGGTTCCGGGTCTGGTTTCGATGAAGATGATAAAGTCATGGATCGTAAGGCATCAATCATGAAACGTCATCGTTGGGGTACCGTAAGAAACAAAAAGGGTCAACCAACAGTTGGACGTGCAAGAACACTAAGGTGGAAGAACAGATGGGATAACTTCAGACCACATCATGATGCCGATGGACATGCTGATGAATCGGAAGATGAAGATGACAAAGCAAAGAACAGGGCCGATGAATTCAGATCGGTGTATCACAACATGCCCCTTCCACAAGAAATGGTGACAGAATCGGGTGAACCTACAGCGATCTATCCACGTAATAAAATCAGAACAACAAAGTATACGCCACTCACTTTTGTGCCAAAGAATTTGATTTTCCAATTCAAGAACATTGCTAACATCTATTTCCTCATTATGAACATCATGGGTTTCTTCAACGTGTTCGGTGTGCCAAACCCGGGTCTCTCTATGGTCCCTCTTATTGTCATTCTCGTCATCACTGCCATCAAGGATGCCGTGGAGGACTCCAGACGTACATTAGTCGACATTGAAGTCAACAATACGCCCACACATATCATGCAAGGTGTCGAAAACCACAACGTGTCTGAAGACAACATTTCTCTATGGAGAAAGTTCAAAAAGCTCAACACAAGAATCATGTTACGTATTATCGCTTGGATCAACGCACATATGACCGAATCTGGTAAAGAAAAGGCAAGACTTCAAAGACTTACAAAAGAATCCATCAATGCCAGAAAGTCATTTGACAGTTTCGAGGAGAATCGTAAATCTCTCCAACTTGATGATATGGCTAGACAATCTCTTGATAACCCATTTGATGATTCACATCGTACTCTCAATCCAGATGAGACTATCATTGATCCAACTATGACCATCACATCTGCTAATACTCAGGCAAGATTTGCAAAGGATTATTGGAAGAGTGTCAAAGTTGGTGATATTGTACGTATTCATAACAATGACGAGATTCCAGCTGATGTAATTCTCTTGGCCACTTCGGATGCTGATGGTGCTTGTTATGTTGAGACTAAGAACTTGGATGGTGAAACAAACTTGAAAGTGCGTCAGGCACTCAAGGCTGGACATGGAGTCAAACATGCACGCGATATTCAAAAGTCAAAGTTTTGGGTCGAAAGTGAAGGTCCACATGCAAATCTCTACAACTACCAAGGAAACTTGAAGTGGTATGGTGCTGATGCTCAGGTCAAGAACGAACCAGTTACTATCAACAACATGCTTCTGAGAGGTTGCTTCTTAAGAAACACAAAATGGGCCATTGGTGTTGTCATGTTCACCGGTCCAGATACGAAGATCATGTTAAATTCTGGTGAGACGCCTACCAAGAAATCCCGTATTGCTCGTGAATTGAACTACACTGTCTTGCTTAATTTCCTTCTGCTGTTCATCCTCTGTTTCGTCTCCGGTGTTGTCAATGGGTTCTCATATGATGAAACTGCGAACTCCAGAGCTTTCTTCGAATATGGTACCGCTGCTGGCTCCTCTGCTGGTAATGGTGTTCTTGGTTTCTTCGTTGCTGTCATTCTCTACCAATCTCTTGTTCCTATTTCGCTCTACATCTCCATTGAGATCATCAAGACTGCCCAAGCGTTCTTCATCTATTCCGATGTGAATATGTACTACCCTCGTCTGGACTATCCATGTACACCAAAATCGTGGAATATCTCCGACGATTTGGGTCAGATTGAGTACATCTTCAGTGACAAGACTGGTACACTCACCCAGAACGTCATGGAGTTCAAGAAGTGTACTATCAATGGTATTTCATATGGTAGGGCATACACTGAAGCTCTTGCTGGTTTGAGAAAGAGACAAGGAGTTGATGTCGAGGAAGAAGCCGCTGTTGAGCGTAGGGAGATTGCTGAGGATAAGGAAACCATGATTAAGAGCTTGACCGCCATTGCACCAAACCCACACTTGAGACCTAGTGATATTACTTTTGTCTCTAAGGAATTTGTGGATGATATGAAGGGAAATAGAGGCCCTGATCAAGCACGCTGCAACGAACATTTTATGCTTGCTCTCGCTTTGTGTCATTCCGTTCTTGCTGAGAATGATAAGCAGGACCCTGGAAGAATCTTATTGAAGGCACAGTCTCCTGATGAGGCTGCACTTGTTGGAACTGCTAGGGACATGGGTTTCTCATACATCAACAGAACTAAGAAGGGCTTGGTTGTTGAAGTCCAGGGAGTTGCTAAGGAGTATCAAGTCTTGAATGTCTTGGAGTTCAATTCCACGAGAAAGAGAATGAGTGCTATCATCAAGATTCCAGGTGAAAATCCAGAGGATGAACCAAAGGCTCTCTTGATCTGTAAAGGTGCCGACTCTATCATCTACTCAAGACTCAAGAAGGACTCCGATGAGACTTTGCTCGAGAGAACTGCTCTCCATCTTGAAGAATACGCTACTGAAGGTCTCAGAACCCTGTGTATTGCTCAAAGGGAGTTGACGTGGTCTCAGTACGAAACGTGGAACAAAAAGCATGAAATCGCTGCTGCTGCTTTGGTCAAGAGAGAAGAGAAGATGGAAGAGGTGGCAGACTCCATTGAGAGAGAGTTGACATTGATCGGTGGTACTGCTATTGAAGACAGACTTCAGGATGGTGTTCCAGATGCCATTGCTGTGCTCGCAGATGCAGGTATCAAGTTATGGGTTCTCACTGGTGACAAGGTCGAGACTGCTATCAACATTGGTTTCTCTTGTAACTTGCTTGGTAACGACATGGAGCTCTTGGTTCTGAAGACCTCCGGCGAGGATGTTGACGAAATCTCGAACGATCCAAAGGTTGTGGTACAGACTTTGCTTGAAAAGTATCTCCGTGATAAGTTTGACATGGAGGGTTCTTGGGAAGAAGTCGAAGCTGCTAAGAAAATTCACGAGCCACCACAGGGTAACTACGGTGTCGTCATTGATGGTGATGCTTTGAAGGTTGCTCTTCAGGGTGATAACATGAGAAAGTTTTTGCTTTTGTGTAAGCAGTGTAAGGCTGTTTTGTGTTGCAGAGTCTCTCCGTCTCAAAAGGCAGCTGTTGTGAAGATGGTGAAAAACACGTTGGATGTGATGACTCTTGCTATTGGTGATGGTTCTAACGATGTTGCCATGATACAGGCCGCTGACATTGGTGTTGGTATTGCTGGTGAAGAAGGTAGACAAGCCGTTATGTCCTCCGATTATGCTGTTGGTCAGTTCAGATATCTGGCAAGATTGGTTCTTGTTCATGGAAGATGGTCTTATAAGAGATTGTCTGAGATGATTCCAAGTTTCTTCTACAAAAACGTCATTTTCACAGTTGCTCTCTTCTGGTATGGTATTAATAACCAGTTCGATGGTACTTACCTCTTCGAGTACACTTACCTCATGTTCTACAATTTGGCATATACTTCTCTTCCGGTTATCTTCATGGGTATCTTTGATCAGGATGTGAACGATTTGGTGTCTTTGCTTGTTCCTCAGCTCTACAGAGTTGGTATTTTGAGAACAGAATGGACGATGCCAAAGTTCTGGTGGTACATGGGTGATGGTATTTACCAGTCTGTGATTTGTTACTTCTTCCCATATGCCATGTATAGAACTGGTTTCGTTACATTTGATGGTTTGAACTTGGATCATCGTTACTGGATCGGAACACTTGTTGCTTCTATTGCTGTTGTTTCTTGTAACATGTACATGTTGATACATCTCTACATGTGGGATTGGCTTTCCATGCTGATTTTCCTTATATCTTTGATTCTCTTGGTTGGTTGGACTGGTATCTGGAGTTCTACTCTTGCATCTACGGAATACTACAAAGCAGCCGCTCAGTGTTACGGTAATACCTCTTTCTGGGCATGTCTATTTGTTTCCATTATTGCTTGTTTGCTCCCAAGATTTGTCATTGACTGTATTCGCAAGATGTATTGGCCAACTGATGTTGATATTATCAGAGAGTGTGCAAGCAGAGGTGACTTTGATCAATATCCAAGAAACTACGACCCAACGGATCCAAACAGACCAAAGATCTCAAAGTATTCTCTTCAACATACTCTTGAGCAGAGCATTTCAGCGACAAATTCTCCAATCTCAAACAGAATGTCCATGTCTTTCAGACGCAGTTCTCAGAGAAGACGTTCCTTCCCTATCAATGATGAAGACGTTACGACCGAAGAGATTGGTATGCATTTCATTGACAACAACGGAACACCAAAGCTCCAACAAGGAGCCTTCCCTTCAGGGATTGATGATCATGATGTGGACGACTATGTCCCAAGGACTTCTCTGGATAGAACCAGGGCTTCGATGACACGTGAGCGTCAGTTAGGTGATGGAAGAATCTCTATTGAGAATGCCAGAACCTCACTGGATTTGCCTGGTTTGACAAACGCACAGTCATTGATGGATAACAGGATTTGAGTGTTTTTTTTTCTTTAGCATTTTTTTGGGGTTTCATGTACATTACAAAGACAAAAAAAAAATTTGATACGATATTCTTATGAATTATTATTATTATTATTGATCCTAGTTTTCAAGCACGCTGTTGATGAAGTCAAAACATTCTTCGACTGTTCCTTGAGGGTTATCCATCTGCCATGCCAAAACTTTGGTTAACAATGGAGCCATCCAAGGACCTGGTTTGCGATCGAGTTTCTTGGAGATCATCTTACCATCAACGAGTGGTTTCAATTTATATGAATCCTTCAACTTTTCATTGTGGATCAAGTTCCACATCTCGTTGTACTTTTGCACCACTTCAATTCCGTTCCTTAGCATGTCATCGATGAGGTTGAAAACGAATGCAATCTTGTAGTCAGCGCCATAGTTCTTCAGCAGGAAACCGATTTCTGATCTCTTGAAATCTGGTAATCTGTGAACAATCTGTTGGAACTCTTGACTTGTTGCGAGGATTTTTGTAACGAAATCGGAGTCGTTTTTGGAGAATTTGAGTCCTTCTCTGATGATGACTTCTGAAGCAAACATCTGCTTGTTCTTTTTGTTGATCGTCACCTTCAACCCAGCCCACGGCCTTAGAACAACAGATAACCAGAACTGGCGCTTACTGTTCTTCCCGGTGAGTACGCTATTCACAACCGGCGCCAACAATTCCCCGTATGTAAACTCCTTGATCTTCTGAAGAGCACAGAAAGTGTCATTGTCAATCATTTGCTCACACTCAGTAAGATGGGAGGTGTCGTTCAATTGCTTGATGTCATTATCCATGGTTCCGAACCCAAAGACAACACTCATCAACCGAGCCTTGCACAAGAGCTCCAATCCACACATGGCATCGCTATCCAAAGTCTTTTCCATCTCAACACCAACACGTTCTCTCGAGATCTTGTTGACGAGCGCTTTTTTCACCTCTTCGCCCTTCATGGCGTCGAACGTTGTCTGTTCCAAGTTGAACCCGAATCGACTGGCAAATCTGATGAGTCTCAACACACGCAGAGGGTCATCGAGAAAAGTTCTTTTCGGTTCCAATGGTGTTCTGAGGATGCCGTCTTGCAAGTCCTGGAGCCCCCTTTGGGTGAAATCCTCCACTTTGTCCTTCTGGATGTTGTAGAAGAGCGCGTTGAGGGTGGCGTCTCTTCTCATGGCGTCTTCCTGAGGAGTACCAAACTTGATCTGCGGGATACGGGAGTCCTCAGTGTACTCCTCGTTTCTGAGATTGACAAAGTCAACGTCGAGACCATACAACTTTGTTGTAGCGGTCTCGAGGTGTTTCGACTTTTCCGGGTTCTTCTCAATGGTGTGGATGTTTCCTCCTCCTCCTACAGCTTGTGTAAGACTCGGGTTCTGTCTGATGTATTCCAACAGACCCTCGGCGAATTCCTGGCCGGACATGACGTTGACGGCGATGTCGAGGTCATGTGATGCCTGGCCCAGCAGCTTGTCGCGGACCCACCCGCCGGTGATGCGGGGCTCGAGTTTTTGCTTTTCTTCTTCCCCGGTGGTGGTGGCATTGTAGTGGGATGTGTACTCCTTGAGGAGCGCTGTGATGCTGGTTTCGAGCTCTGTGAGCGTGATTTTCGGGCTGAGCGGGTTGAATGAGGAGGCGGACATTTTGCGTTTCATCAGCTGGAGGACAACTCGGCTCATCAATTTGGGGGTGGAAAGGGCCTTGTGTGGGGGGAGTTTGAATTGGTAGAGAGAGAGACACTGAAGTTGGTGATGAGATGAGGATATCAAACGAGTTCGCGGAATGTCTTTTTTTTTGTTTGTGTTTTTGGAGTTTTTCAATTGTTTTTAGGTAACTTTCACAAACATAACACAATCAATATTAGCCGCCCGATTGATTTTTTTGGGAAGCTGCTTCTTTTTTGTTGTTGTTTCTTTTCCTATTCCATATTCTGTTGGTCCATCTTTCCCTTCTGGTATTTTCCTTTTCCGCCTTATCGGAGTTATTCGCTAAACACTACTACACTACACACTACCTCATCGCCAATGGCTGATAACAGCAAATACAAGTACGAGGCCATGTCCAATCAGGTGCTCCGCCAGGACCGGCGGATGCTGTCGAACCGGACGGACCCGCTCCAGGACGCTGCTCTCTCTGCGCCAACGTCGATGGCTGGCAAAGTGTCAATGAAGGAGATGGGGGACAGGGCTCGTGCTGGAGATGGAGATGAAGATGAAGATGAGGATGAGGACAAGGCAGTGGCCAAGAGCGTTGCGGAGAAGTTCAAACAGAGGGCACAGAGGAAACAGTTGGCATCGTCGTCTACACGAGCTGGGAACAGCACGCTGCTGGACGCCGATCTCGAGAGTCTAAAGTACCGTCCAAAGAATGACACCAGCATGGGCGCCTACGATCAGCTCGTTTCCCTGGTTGGAAATCTCCTTGGTGGCGACATTACACATTCCACAGTGCTCAGTGCGACAGATCTTGTCTTGGAGACCCTCAAGGCCGAAGATGATACCGATAAGGCCAAGCAGAAGCGCATCTCCGCCGATCTCGGTGTTTCCATCACAGACCATCTCTTTGCTACTGCCCTCCGACTCGCTGCTCAGATCACAGACTACGAAGACCAGACACGAGATGGGGACGATGAACAGGTTGTTGCTCTTGAATTTGAGGACCAAGATGAGGACAAGGAAGAAGAAGAGGAGGAAAGTGAAAGTGATGACGATTTCGCTGGGCCTCGTATGGATGACTTTGTCCAACCTGAAGAAATTGAAGAGTCTAATGAGACCGAAGATGTGATTAAACTTGCTACAAGAGAATCTGGTGCTCCAATTATCCGTCTTGCTGATGTTGATTCCTACTACCTTCAAAGAACAATCTCCAATGCCATGCCGAAACTCGATGCTGTTGCTCTCCAAGAAATTACGGCAAAGTTATCATCCATTCTTTCTAGTGATTTAAAGAACAAGGACTTTGAACAAACCCTACTTGAACTGATTCCATCCGACACACCCGAGTTAACACAGCTCTTATTGGCCAACAGAGAAACCATTACATGGGGTATGAAACTTGCTGAGGCAGATGAAGACCAAAAGAGGAACATCTATAACCAGTTGGAAAGCAACGGCCTCAAACACTTGATTGGTGATGACCAACAAGGGTCTTCTAAGAAGCGTAAGATCACCACATCAAGTGCTGAACCTGACACCACCAGAATGCCAAAAGTTGTGAACCTCGATGATCTTGTTTTCGATCAGGGTTCTCATCTCATGACCAATACGAAAGTCAACCTTCCGAAGTCCTCATTCAAGAGAGTCAAGAAACATTACGAAGAGATCCATATCCCTGCTCCTGCTCCACCTGCTGAAGAGCCACATCTTGTTCCCATTTCTGATCTTCCCGAATGGGCACAATCGGCCTTCCCATCAGCAGAGACTGCTACATTGAACAGAGTTCAATCTAAGCTCTATCCGACAGCATTTCTTGATGACGAGAATATTCTCCTTTGTGCTCCTACTGGTGCTGGTAAGACCAACGTTGCTATGCTTACTATTCTTCGAGCTATATCCAACTTCAGAAATGATGATGGAACATTTGCTCTGAATGACTTCAAGATTGTTTATATTGCTCCGTTGAAAGCTCTTGTACAAGAAATGGTGCGTGAGTTTGGAAGAAGACTTGAACAGTTTGGTATCAAAGTTGAAGAATTGACTGGCGATTCGAACTTGACTAAGCAACAGATTAGTCAGACACAGATCCTCGTGACTACTCCAGAGAAGTGGGATGTCATTACAAGAAAGAATTCAGACACAAGCTATACAAACTTGGTCTCCTTGGTTATCATTGATGAGATCCATCTTCTTCATGATGAAAGAGGTCCAGTGCTTGAGAGTATTGTTGCAAGAACGATACGAAACACTGAATTCACTTCCAGAGATGTAAGGCTTGTTGGTCTTTCCGCTACACTTCCGAATTACAAAGATGTTGCTAAGTTTCTCCGTGTTGATGACTCCAAAGGCCTGTTCTTCTTTGATGCATCGTATAGACCATGTCCTTTGGCTCAACAGTTCATTGGTATCACTGAGAAGAACTCTTTCAAAAAGACACAGGCTATGAATGAGGCATGTTATGACAAGGTATTAGAGGCTGCTGGGAAGTATCAAGTGATTGTCTTTGTGCACTCAAGAAAAGATACTTTCAGAACTGCCAAATGGATCAGAGATAAACTTCTTGAGGAAGGGAAACTGAATCAGTTTGTAAGATCTGACTCTGCCAGTGTTGAGATCTTGAGAGAAGAATCTGAGAAGGCTAAAGATACTGGACTCTCGGACTTACTTCCCACTGGGTTTGCTATTCATCATGCTGGACTCTCGAGAGAAGACAGAAACGCTGCTGAAAATTTGTTTGCTGAGGGTTATGTTCAAGTCCTCGTCTCCACCGCGACCCTTGCATGGGGTGTGAACTTGCCTGCACACACTGTCATTATCAAAGGAACGGAAGTGTATGCTCCAGATAAAGGTGATTGGACTCAACTCTCTCCTCAGGATATCCTCCAGATGCTTGGAAGAGCTGGTCGTCCACGTTATGACGAGAGTGGTGAAGGTATCATCATCACTTCACAATCGGAAATTCAATACTACTTGGCTGTCTTAAATCAGCAGTTACCGATTGAGTCGCAGTTGATGAGTAAGTTGGCCGATAACTTGAATGCTGAGATTTCGCTTGGTACAGTGAAGAGCCTTAATGATGCTGTCGAATGGCTGGGTTATACCTACCTCTATGTGAGAATGTTGACGTCTCCGTCATTGTATCGTGTTGGTCCAGAATATGAAGATGATAAGTCATTGAAATGGAAAAGAATTGACCTTGCTCATTCTGCATTGACGATTCTACATCAGAACAGTCTTGTGACATATGACTCCAGTTCTGGTTGTGTTCAGTCGACTGAGTTGGGTAAGATTGCTTCAAACTATTACCTCAACTATGACTCAATGTCTTTCTACAACAAGCAACTCAAGTCTTACTCCAACATCATTGATGTCTTTAGGATCTTTGCCTCATCCTCGGAGTTCAAGTTGATCCCTGTCAGACAAGAGGAAAAGATTGAGATCACCAAATTGCTTGAACGTGCACCTGTTCCAATCATGGAAGATGTGAATGATCCGAGAGCCAAGGCTAATGTTCTTTTACAGTCTTACATCTCGAGACTCTCACTTGAAGGATTTGCATTAAATGCTGATATGATTTACATTACGCAATCTGCTGGACGTTTACTCAGGGCCATCTATGAAATTGTCTTGAGAAAGCAGTGGGCCGGATTGACTAAGATCATGTTGGATCTTTGTAAGATGGTTGAGCGCAGAATGTGGCTTTCGAATTCTCCATTCAGACAGTTCCCTGATTGTCCACTAAAAGTCATCAAGAACACTGAAGCCTCGAACCTTCCGTGGTCTCATTACTTCGAATTGACTGATCCAAGTGAGATGGCACAGGCTGTTCGTGATGATCATTCTGCTCGTAAAGCCGTTGAAATGGTCAAGAAGTTCCCAAAGCTAGGGCTCAGTTGTTCTCTTCAGACATTGACTCCAAGTTTGCTGAGATTTGAACTCGATATTCTTCCACAGTGGGATTGGGATGTTCGTGTACACAACAACGCTGAAAGTTTCTTGTTGCTTGTTGAAGATAACAACGGTGAAAAGATTTTGTACACTGATACATTCCTTGTTCGCAGAAACTATGTTGGTACTGATCATTTCCTTGACTTCACTGTTCCTATGAGCACGCCACTTCCACCAAACTACTTTGTCTCCTTGATCTCTGAGAAATGGCTCCATTGCGAGTACAGGATCCCAGTGATGCTCGATTCATTAAAAGTTCCGAAGCAGTTCCCAGCTCCAAGAGAATGGTTGGACCTGTCCCCAGTTCCGGTCTCCGATCTTGGTGTTCCAGAGTTCGCTGATGCTTTGGAGGTTGAATACTTCAACAAGCTCCAATCTCAAGTCTTGCAAGCACTCTACAACTCGAACAACAATGTGTTTGTCGGTGCAGTGAAAGGATCCGGTAAAACTATTCTTGCTGAGCTTGCTCTTTTGAACCACTGGAAGCAGAACAAAGGACGTGCTGTGTACATCGTGCCTACCCAAGAAAAGATTGATTCTCTTCAGAAGAGCTGGTCGAAACGCTTTGGTGAGCTGGCTGGTGGCAAAGTTATTGGGAAATTCACCAATGATCTCACGAGTAATTTGAAAATCTTGAGTGAATGTCATTTGGTACTTGCTACTCCACAACAGTTTGATGTCGTATCTCGTCGTTGGAAACAGAGAAGAAACGTTCAGGCAATTGAACTTTTCATTGTTGATGACATTCAAGTATTGGGTAATGGTTCTGACAGATGTGCTTACGAGAGCATCATTTCAAGAATGAGATTTATGTCTACGCAACTTGAAAATGGATTGAGAATAGTGGCATTGGGTACTTCTTTAGCTAACGGTAGTGACTTTGGTGAGTGGATCGGTGCTCAGAAGGCAGACATTTACAACTTTTCATCGCTTGATAGAGTGAGACCTCTGGAGATTCATCTGCAGGCTTTCAGTATCAATCACAATCCATCAATGATGCTTGCAATGTTGAGACCTGCATACGCTGCTGTCAAAGGTTATCAAGGTGGGACTTCTTTGGTGTTTTTGCCTGATCGTCAGCAATGTGTTGATATCAGTGCGGAGTTTTTGAGATTGTCGTCCCAGGATGAGCATTCCTTCCTTAATGCTGAATTGGAGGAGATTGCACCATTATTGAAGAAAGTCTCTGATGAAACCCTCAAAGCTTATTTGGAAGGTGGAATTGGACTCTTTTACAAGAACATGACCAACACTGATCGAAGAATTGTTGAGAAGTTGCATGAAAGTGGCGCCCTGGGTGTCTTATTTGCTTCGAGCGAGACTGCCACTTATGCACCATCTGCTAACTTGGTTGTCGTTTACAGCACACAATACTTTGAAGGAAAGGAGCATCGTTATGTGGACTATCCTATTAATGAAGTTCTTGAGATGATTGGTTGTTCACAGAGTGACAATGGCTCTGATATTGCTCTTGTCTTCACCAACGCTTCTAAGAAGGAATACTATAAAAAATTCCTGAACGAATCGTTGCCTGTTGAGAGTTGGCTGAATGTTTCCTTGCACGATGCCTTCACTAATGAGATTAGTACCGGCTTGATTAAATCCAGACAGGACTGTATTGATTGGTTGACGTATTCGTACTTCTACAGAAGACTTCAAGCCAATCCAAGTTTCTATGGTGTCAAGGATGTTTCCCACGTGGGGATGTCGACTTATCTCACTGAACTTGTCGGAGAAACTTTGAATGAGCTGTCCGAAGCCAAGTTGATTGAGCTTGAAGAACACGTGGAGAATGCAGATGATGACGATGAAGAAGAGGAGGAGGAAATTAGTCCATTGGATGGAGCACTGATTGCCGCATATCACAACGTTTCATTTGCTACAATGCAGACATTTATTGGTTCGTTGAGAAAGAAATCCAAACTCAAATCTATTCTTGAGATTGTTTCATTTGCATCTGAATTCGAATCCATTATCATTCGGAAACATGAATCATCGATTCTTCAAAAGATCTACAACCGTGTTCCTATCAAACTTTCACGTGATGTATCCATGGAATCTCCACACTTGAAAGCGTTCATCCTTTTACAGGCCCACTTCTCACGCATGAACCTCCCACCTGATCTTTCCTCCGATCAGAGAGTTGTTCTAGAGAAGGCATTACCATTGCTTTACACTGCTGTTGATTTGTTATCGAGTGAAGGATATTCTAACGCCATGTATGCGATGGATCTTTGTCAGATGTTGTTCCAAGCTACTTGGGATACGGATAGTCCATTGAGACAGATTCCATATGTTGATGAGGCTATTTTGAAGAGAGCAGAGCAACACAATGTGAAAACTGTCTTTGATTTGCTTGAAGTTGAAGATGATGAACGTAATGAAATCCTGCAATTACCAAACAGACAGCTGGAGAAGGTTGCAGAGTTTGTCAATGGTTATCCTAATGTTGAAGTGTCGTTCAAGACTGATGATGAAACAGCTGTGTCCAATGAACCATCGATTGTTGAGGTTGTGGTTAGTCGTGATGATGTTCCAGAGAACATGGATGTCATATCTCCATTCTATCCATTTGCACATACTGAGAGTTGGTGGATTGTTGTTGTGAATGATGCCACTAGGGAGTTGTATGGATTGAAGAAGATCACGCTGGATAAGGAGGAGGTTACGGTCAAGCTAGAGTACACTGTTCCTATGGCTGGCCATCACAATCTGTCTATTTGTTGTGTGTGTGATTCGTACATGGACTGTGACAAGATGATTTCGTTTGAAGTTGACGTTGAAGAAGGGGAAGAGGATGAGGATGAGGATTGAATTGATGCCTACATAATGTCTTTTTTTTTCAGATGCAAGATAAGTATAAATATACTCAGAGATCCAACGTAAACACCGTGGAACTCACCACAAGTGCAATGATAGTTGTAACTTTGGTAGCCCACCAAACATGCTGAATGATGAATGGACACAACGTAAACTTGAACTGCCATTCCTGGTGTTCTTGGTTGAAATGGCCAGTCATGATTCCGGTGTTTCCACCATACTCGCCCATCATGGCCCTCACTGTGATTTCTCTAATAGCGACCTCCTCGACTTTATCCTTCGAGGCATACCATCTGGACAAGTTACGGTTATACCATGACTGACAACCCTCGTGGTCATGTCCAGTGAGGATGATACCTGGTTGTTCATCAAACACCAGTGACAAAACACGCTGGGAGACTTCTTCACTCAAATGGTTTTGAGAACGGAGTTTCCCCACTTTGTACGACTCTCTACAACCTTCTTGGTAGTAATCAAAGTACGGTCCATCAACACAGAGTCCTTCTTCCTTGTAGAACGGAACGTGTGTCAACAAGATGGTTGCACCTTTGAATTTCCTCTCAAAGAGCTGGTAGAGGAACTCCCAGGTGTACTCCAGGAACTCTGGTTGCAATGCCGGGCCTTCGAGCAAAAGAGAGTTGAGCACCACAATACGGTAGGCATGTGGTGTACCAACGTCATACTCAATCCAATAGTTGTCCTTCCCGAACAGCTCAAAGTAGCGAGCCATGTGTTGCCACGTGGCGTCCCCGGAATAACCAATGTCGTGGTTTCCAGAGACGTTAAGGAAGAGTGGTGCATTGTCAAAATGTTTTGCATATCCCTCTGTTGTCCAATCGTAAACGTCCGAGTATCCAAACTGGCGATCTTTCTTGTCCATACCTTTGACTTCTTCCAAGAAGGCTCTCCAATCAATGTTCTCATGTTGGGAATGGATGTCCGATACATGTTGTCTATGTTGATCTGGTTGGTCGTAGAGTCTCGTCACATATCTCTTTGTTCTGTTAAAAAACTCCGAGTCCCCGATCCACTGGGAAGAGAAAAGATCACCAAGCACTGCAACGTGTGTCGGATTCAAACGCTTTTGCATTGTCTTGTAGATGTGACCCAAGTAGTAGTCATTACCAAATGTATCGAGTCTCTTAATGTATGGAGTTGATGGCCAATTCCCCTTGATTTGCGGGTCTCCAAACGCCATCATCTTGATATCTGGCACTTGAGGTTCCTTGTACTCAGGCTTGAACACGTGCTGTGTCAATAGATCACCGATATATGGCAAGTTTCTCGCCGATTGGAGCCATTGAGGAAGTGTGGAGAATGGTGGGGACTCGAACTGGTACGACCATGAGCAGCGCTGTGAGTCCAATGATGGGTATGTGTAGATGTATATGTTCAAAAACATCGATAATACAACAGCAAACACCGAAAACCTCTTTAAATTGCTCATTTTTTTGTTTTACCCAAAAGGTGTTGATCTCTAGCCTTTGCCATAGAAAAGAAACAAAAAGCCCCCCCATGATGATGTTTACACCGCGAAAAAGGGTTGTATGACATTCCGGTCCTAGACTATATGTGTAGAATCACGTGCCAGAATTTTTCACCCCCGGTTTTCGTGTACACATGCCACCACTAATTTATCCCAATAAAGTGTCGGATTTTACGGTTTTTGTTAATAGATGTGTTTTAATCTGTGTATATGTGTATATATATGTATGTGTATGTCTTTTATTTGAGCCACAACTTCTGGACTTTTAGACACATGTTTGATTTACATTGGAAAAAGATAGACAGGGGGTTTTTTTGTTTGATCATCAATCAAAACAGTTTCCAGTTTTCCATGTTTTGCCGTTTGTAATGTCGCTTATATAAAACATAACGCCGTACAATGTGATTAAACTTATAAGCCCACATTTCATCTAATCCCTGATATACTATTAAACCAACAAATATCGTAACAAGAGATAAGACCTCATCTATTTCGGTGGAAATCTGGTATAGTCTTGGAGAGAGAGACTGCAAGGGGTGGGAAAGACCAGACGCATTTAATTTAACACCCCACATGGACGAAAACAAAAAAAAAAGTAGATAGGAAAGGAAAGGAAGGAGGACTTTGTTCTATGATGTTCTATAGTCTCAAATCATGGCTTCTCTCGGCGGTTAAGAAGAGATCCGCCACAAAATTGGAGACGTCTGAGACATCATCCATTTTCACCCTTCGGTGCATCTAATCTTGCCGTGACTAGCAGTATATATGAATTGAGTTGTGCTTTGTATGTGTTTTTGTGGAATGAGGGTGAAAAGAACATGTGTTATTGACTGGAAAGTTATATAGTTGTGTAGCTTGTGCTCTAGCGATTCTATCTATCCTATTTATACCCAAATTGAGCCAATCAAATACCCCAATATCAGCGTATCTTTTTTTGTACAAAACTAACTTTTGTTCTTTTTTTTTTTAGACCAGATTTTTGAGATCGTCGGAAAGAACCTGGCTTGTTTTTCCGCTGTCAGGTCAGACCCGCCAGGCGTATATACCCCTATTTTCCCACTGCCTCCCTCTGTCTCTCTCTCTCTCTCCCCTCACTCTCACTCTCACTCTTGTCTCTGTATCAATTGAGTGGTTTGTCAAGGAAGATGTAAGTCTATAAAACCTTTAATAAACAAACAACTGCCCAATCCCAAAAAGAGCCAATCGAAAAGCACACCACTTTTTAAGGTGCCAAAGCTTAAAAACCCAAAAAAAGGCCTAGTCCCGAAAGTAATGATCCGCAGGACTGTGCGTCTGTGACAGCGAAAAAAAAAAGAGGGACTAGACCAGAGACATACAGACATAGACAGACACCAAAAGAAAGCCCTCAATGTCTCCTCAGTGACAAGCTCCGATAACCACATCAACATATTTTACCCACAAAAAAAAAGTTGGCAAAAAAAAAAGGGTTACAAGGTTCTCCTTTTCTCTCTTCCTCTCTCTCTTTCACTTCTCTCTGAGGTCTTCTTCCGTATACTCTGTGTCAGACTCCCCTCCCCCTCCAAGACATACTCAGTCCCCCCACACTAGTCCCCACCCCTCGTTATTTCTCTGCCACGTCGAGATCAAAACGGTCCGATCTCGTCACCCTCCAAGAAAAAAGCACCGCAACATCCCATTTTTAGGTGCTCTTTTCCCTCATTAACGCCTCTCCTGGCCTCAATTGGGCCCATACATCACTCCCTTATAGGCATATGAACCCGCTTCCCCCATCTACAAAGCGTGTCTGGCGCCTCAAGAAGTACTCCAAGAGTTCGTCCGAGATTCAGCAAGAGCAACAGGAGTACGCTGATCTCGAGTTCTCGACAAAGAAGAGTTCTAGACGTCCGAAGAACAGACCCGGAGAACAACAAGAGTTTGTCTTTGTCGATTTGTCGCCACGTAAGAAGGACAAGCCGAAGCCCCAGCCAATCAACACGTCCCGCAATGTTGTCCCGACACCACCACAACTCCCTTCTTCAATGGATGTCCAGCCTCCACAGCTCTCGTCGTCTCCTTCTCTGTCGTCAGACTCTTCTGTTGAGCCGGGCTCTGCAGCAAAGTCCAAACGTGGCAGTCTCATTCGTCTCTTCCGTCTACCATCCCAGACTCAACCACAACTGATGGAGTCCCCCAACTTGTACGAAAAAGAGGAAAAACCAGGCCGGCCCTCTTTCTCCTCTAGAGCTTCGTCTCCTCTGACACAAACAATGCCCCAATTGAAACGAACCCCAACTCCACAGCTTGTCATGTCGATTTCGTCCACGGGCAGAGCAATTCTCCAACCTTCTAGTGCTTCGAGCTCACATACCGATCTCTTCTCTTTACAAAGATCACCTTCTCCAAAACGTGAGGCAGAGTCCCCATTGGAATACGAATCCTCCTCAGATGAAAACCAGGATGCGTGTCGTGCTTTCGAAAAGGCCGTTAGACGGAAACGTGCAAATACTGCTGGTTCATCTCACTCGATCAATCGTAACTTGTCTCGTACACAATCCATCTCATCTTTATCCAGTTACAGATCTCGCATGTCCCCTTCGAGATTGAGACAAGCAACACCAGTTGAATTGAGGCCAATGGAGGATTTCGTTGGATCCTTCTTTGATGATCCATCGAGAGAACGGAGACAAATGATGGGACATTTGAGACAACAAAAGAGTATTTCCACTTTGGGACCGGCAATGGGGATGAAAACCTTGGAATTCGATGCTGATTTGACATTAACGAAGGAGCCCGAGGATGATTTGGCAGAGTTTTTCGATTTCAATGCGTTTGGAGAGGAAACGTTTCAATTACAGGATATTTGAAAAGGATACATCCCACTCCCCCTCCCACTCTATTAGATATATATATATATTACAAAAAAGTGTTATGCATGTTATGATTTTTGCTATATCGTTACAGTACTCTTCATATTAATGTCATTACATACACTTCATCTCCAACAGCTCAATCTTCTGGTTTCGTATCGAGCTGAATTCGGTCTTCCTCTTAATCCTTACAGCAGCCAACACAAACTTGAACAACACTTTGAGCGATGGCTTCTTCGTGCAAATGAGATCATAGTCAGGATAGATACCAACGTCCTGCAACTTCTTGATATCGTTCTGCAAGTGTGTGTTCGTAGCTTGAATGGACTTCTTCATAAAAGAATTCATAAACGTCAAGTCTTTCACTTGATAGATCGCTTTGGTATGTTTCATCTTGTAGAAATCAACCTTATTCTGCAAGTTCCTCGATACACTGGCTGTACTCTGCTCGGATCCACTTCTCAGTTGACGATACTTTTCGACAATCTTCTCAATTCTGCGTTGTAATTGACCATTCTCCTCATTCAGACTTTCCAATCTCTGAGACAATTGCATTTCGTTCTTCTTGTACTCCTTCTCCTTCAGTCTTAATTGGAACTTCAAATCATCAACGATATCCAGATCCATCTGAGAAGCTGCCATTTTTTGAAGATCACTCTTGTACTCGTGTAACGTCTGTTTCATCTGAACAAGCCTTGTATCAAGCTTGTCATTCTCTTCGAGAAGATCAGCCTGATAAGTTTCAAGACGGGAGATCTTTGCGTGTGATTCCTTGAGTTTCAACAACGCCTCAGTCAACTTCTCATTCAAAAATTTGATTCTGTTGTTCTTCTCGGTTATCTTCTGTTGCAACTCTCTCGTATCATCAATCAGTGGAGAATTCAGGATGTTGTTAGGTTTCCTCAAACGTTCAATCATCTTCTTTAATCCATCAACTTCCATCTGATGTTGTTCCTTGATGTTATCCAATTCAATCTGTAACAGTTTGATCTGACTCTCCTTGGATCCTTTCACCTTGATCGTCTCAATCTTTTCATCGTCAATCTGTTGTAGAGTCGACATCTTGAGAGTTTTCATCTCGGTCCTCATCTTGGCCAATTCATGCTCCTTCTGTTCAACAATCTCATCATAACGATCAAGTTCCTTCTGATATCTCGAGGACAGTGTGTGTAACGCATTCTCCTTGTCTGACAACTCGAGTTGAAGATCATTACACTTGGCCGTGAGCGACTTGACTTCAAGCTTGGCATATGAATCATGATTCACAGCCTTGTTCGTTTTCTCCTTCTCCAAGTCGTTGTAGAGTTTGTCATTCTCAACGTTCAAATCATTGATTTTACTCGTCAAGAGATCCACTTCAGACTTCCACAACTGGTCGTTGTCACTCTTCTTGGCCTTTCCCTGTTTCTTCAACTCCTGATAAGCTTTGTATGTTCTCTCATTCTCACGTTCAAGTTGATCCACCTTCACCTTGAGATGCTCCCGTTCTCTCTTGAGATCCTCGATAACACTTTCAGACTCATTCATCTCATCGATCAACTGTTTCTGTTCCGAGATGATGGATTTAGACTCTCTGAACTTGGATTTGACAGCCTCAATCTGATCTTGGAGTTCGTTGTTCGCATGTTCAAGTCTCCTGATCTCCGAAGCACTGGCTTCACCTGTGGATCTGTTCAACAAGTCGTCTTGCAGTCTCATACGATCCTTCTCGGCGGCATTCAAGGCAGTAACCAGGTTTTCTCTTTCAATATGGGCTTTACCTGTAAGATCCTTGAGATATTGAACCTCTTTCTCCAACGTGTTGACCTGTTTGTTCTGTGCTCTCAACTCCTCATCCTTGTTCCGAATTACTGTTTGGAGCTCCTCAATCTGAGACTCGGCTGCACTATCATGGTGTGATCTTTGTTGGATCTCTCTGATCTGGGCTTGAAGGTTCTCAATCATATCATCCTTCTCATCAAGTTCCTCATCCTTCTGACGTAACTCGTAGTTCTTATCTTCACATGTGTCCTTCAAGTCCTCTAGTTGTTCTTGAATTTCTTTGATGTACTTCTTTGACGGACTGCTGGATTTGGCTTTCTTGGTCTGATGCTCTAGCTCATCTTGTAAATCCTGGTTGAGCTCTTGAAGTTCCTTGATAGTGTCCTTCAAATGCTCCTTGTCCTGGGCAGAATGTTCTAAATCCTCGATAACAGCTCTCAATGACTGCAATTCCTCCCTGTACTTCTCAGAGTTATCAACAACATGTGTCTGATTCTCCTTGTCGTTTAGTTCACGGTTAAGCAGCGTCACCTCGTCTCGTAGTTTGATGAGTTGTTCCTGCAACTTGGAGTTCTCTTCATAGATGTACTGTTGCTCCTGGTTTGACACTGCATTGAGATACTTCGTGAGCGACGCGATCTTGACCTTCAAGTTGTAGTTCTCGCTCTTGAGCTTAGAGATATCTTCTTGTTGTTGTCTCACTGGGTTTGAGCCGGAGTTGAGCAAGTCGTGGTTCTTCAAAAATGCATTGTTTACCGGGGAAGACGACTTGGTCTGGCGTGTGGGTCTCACTTCTTGGATCTCGTCATACTCCTCGTCAATGAAGGAGGACCCGCCACGCAGTTTGTTGATGGGGCTGCTGTGAAGCGGATTGCGCGCCTTGATGAGGTTGTGGATATCAGCAGCTGGCTTCTTGGACTGTGGCTTCGCATGTGCACCGACGTTCTCGTCTCCAATCGGCGTGAACTCGAACGTCTTTGTATACTGCTGCTGGTCGCGTGGAGTGCCGATGAGCTTCGATCTGAACATGGACTCAAAGATCTAAGAGAACTGGTGTGATGTGGTGGTGGGGCAAAAAAACGAGTGGACGGCTGGGTTGCAGCGCGCGGTGTGTGATGAGTTCTGGGGGAAGCAGCAAATGGGGGAGAGATGGACAGTCCAGGCAAACACAGTTCAACCACTAAAGTCTTGGGGTTCTGAGTTTTGTTTACCTTTTTGTGACCTCTTTGTTTTGGTTTGTTTACTTTTCGGCGTGTTTCGCGCACTGCGTTTTCGCGACTGATTATATAAGCAAATCGCCATGACAACGGCTGCACTCCCCGAAAGAAAACTTGCAATGCTCTTCATTTGTCCGCCATATATAACTATAATGGTCTTGAAAACATGGCCAGATTGGATATTTAATGGACAAATTAGATTATTAATCATTTTTGTCCATGTGATTAGGGTTCATTGATCTCATCAGGGGCCTCTTTGGGGGTTGATGGGTTGTCCCTACTTGATAACCAAGGAACCCAATAACTCTCTCATTGTAAGAGATGGGAGCCCTATTATCTGCTGACAAGAATCGGTCCCATCCAAGATCTGTCCACAGGTACCGAGACAGGGTAATCAGCGATCCCTGTTTGTGCTTTTGTGTTCATTGTTTTTTTCTGTGAATTTCTTTTGTTATGTGTTTTTGTGTCATAAAAGCCAAAAGCCACATCACAGAACATTCGGTTCAGACAGCCTTGGATCAACGATGGTTCCCTCATACCCAAACCCATCATAACCACAGCTATAAATTCTCATATATCTTTTACTTGTTGGTCCTCTGTATGTTGGCATTACTGCACCATTGATAATCAGCTTGGACGTATTAAAAGTTGGTACAAAGACATCAACACACTCTTCAACCACAATCGAAATCGTCCTGGTGTTGATATCAATGCCACCCCAAGTCACATACTTCTGCACGTCAATCCATAACTCGTTTAAAGAAGGGAACTGCTCCTCAGAGACCTCCAGGGAGATCGTTTCCGTCAGTGAGTTGTACACCGCTGTTATATGTGTAATGTCAACGGACATTCTTACCAACTTGGGGAATTCTGTTGAGCAGGTATTACCTTCAGTGATGAATTCCGGAACATAATTCTTCAATGTGAGCTCAGTTAGTGTGGTTGCAACGTTGCTGATATAGCGCATGTCAAAGACATGAGGCTTCTCCTCACTCCATTTTGACAGACTTTCTATGTGCAATAAACACAGATGCTCTGGTGCATCCCTGAAGAGTGTGTTTGTCGTCCATGGCTTCTCACTTCCTTCCAATGCCATCAAAGATAACGAGAATAGCCTTGGAGCTTTGAGATATGGAATTTGATTATTCTCATCCTCGGGCGCATAACACTTGTTGTAAATGGACATGTGTACCATCTCGGGCATACTGATCTGGGATCTATGTATGTTTGTTCTATTCTTTGGCAACAGACGCTTCCAGAGCATAAACTGCGTACGGCTCAGATTTGTCAGGCAAACGGCGAAATCCGAAATACCATTGTAATAAACCTTTGATGCTCTCTTTGTGAATTCAAGGATAGGGAAAGCATAGGTGTAGCTGACTGTTGATTGATCGCTGTCTTGGAAACAGTAACAGACCTTCCCATATGGATTCTCCAAAGACCAGTTGGCATTTGTCAGTGAGAAAACCATCTCAGGATACTCTTCTGGCCCCAAGGGACTGTTAATTGTCATCAATGGAACCATAGTACACTCAAAAAGCACGGAAAGCACCATTAACTTGTCGGCTCTCAAATCAAGCAAAGTATTGCTGCACTGGCCAGGAGCATTCCCACATGTCTTGGGCCCAAAACGGAAGCCAGCAACACTAGTGCTTGTGAACACCAAACCTGAGCCAAAGCGGGCGAAATCCAGCACATCAATAACATCTGTATCATCTTGGAAAACACTCAGCCCTGTCTCGTCATCTTTCTTGAACTTTTGACCAATGGGAGCAGGATCTGACAAACTAGAAAAAAGAGGTGCTTCAGTCCCATATGGTCCATAGAACAACGTATATGAGTCCTTGTCTTTCATGTTCTCTCTCGTATATGCTTCAAAGTCCATCAGTCCGACTTGCCTTGCAAGCATATGAATCACACTGAACCCCATACTGCTGCCGTTGAAGACGTTAGCAACAACCGGTATATCCTTTGCCATGTTTCGGCCGTACAAGCAGTCCAGATTTGGTGTCAAATAGGGGGAATAGCAGAGAACTTCCACGCTTGTGAACAGCATGATTTTTAGTTCTTTCCCCATACTTTCCTTCTCCCTGTCTGCATCGTACGACTTCAACGTGACATATTTGAGATCAGGCGCTTTGGGTTTCTTTTCAGGTATCTTTTCACTATCTGTAATGACGAGTATGTGTTTTGCCAACGCAGGAACTGCGAGGATGAGGCTCTCCAAGTTATCATACCCATTAGATCTGATGACAATGCGGAAGATCCAGACGAGGATGTCAACGGGGAGTGAGAGGAGAGGAGATGGGCGTTTGGATCCTATGGATCCTATTGATATGTTTGAAATGGCCTGTATGAGGGAATTCATGGGTGGTTTTGTGTTATGACGGAATTTGGATGGTCCTCAAATAATAATCTTGAATAGGGCCAGCAGCAAGGGGAATTGATCCGGGCACGGCTGTTTGTTATTCACATGAAGATCCTTACTCAATCAACATTTTTCTTCTTTTACGTGCTTTATCCTATTGAGTTGGTCTTTATTCCTACAGTTAGGAATTGAATGCCTGTAATATGTTGGTCTAAGAAGAGCTCATGTGCTTCCCTAATCCCGGCTATCTCCGTGATCTGTTCTTGTACTTTGTTATCAGTTAATTGAATTTTTATAAGGGAGACTGATACAATTGGGTGTTTTAGTACTATTAAGCTTCTCTATATATGCTCCTGTACACTATGTTTAAGTTTTCTATAATATTTGTAGATTAATTTAACATAAATTAAAATAGCTTTGTGGAATTTGAGCCAACTCAGATTGTGAATTTAGCGATCTTAAATGGAGCTTTCCGAAAACAAATACTCTAGAAACCTCTCCAACATTAAAACCAATCAGCTATTACAATAGAAATGGTTGCAAATAGCTAACTAGGAACCAATTAAGCCTCCAAAATTTATACTTACTTCAAATTACAGCCCCAAGTGGGTGTCTAGATGCTTTCGTGGTGTTCGGTTGTTTCTCGACACATTTGTGAGCAATACGTCATATTAACTCAGCCGTGAGCAAGGTGCGCTATGGCCTATGACGAGATTCCAGTTATTATTCGCCAAGCTATATAATGTGGATTATTCTCGGTAGGCTTCCAGTTTCAGTGCCAATAGAGAAAATAGCACCCGGCTTCTAATATTATTGAACTGCGTTTTCTGGTAATTGTTGAGCAGTTAAGAAACGTATCAGGGGGGTCGCCGTATATCAACTAGAGCGCGCATTCTTCATCAACCACGTCAGCACATGAGATTTGTAGAATAATCTACAATGAAGATACTGGAAAGTGAGACAATTTATTTTACCGTGTTCCATCTGCCATCTATCTTCATCTTCATTCTCTTCATTATTCGATTGGGCCATAAGGTTCTTACACACAGCAAGATGAGAACCCTTACAACTTCTACAAACATGAGTGATGTATCTAATAATATCCCAGAAGTCGTTCCCAAGGCTAAATCTTTGAGGAAGGTCTCGTTCCAATTATCCAAGAACTCGCACCATGAAGCAGACAGCGCTATTGACTACGATCGTAAGAGGATCTTCAGACTCGAGGATGATAATCTCATTCTTGAAGAGCTCAATAATGTTATGTTTTACAAGAAACACCTTAATGGTGATAAAGCCAAATGAGAAGACCAAATTCAAGCTCTTTAATCGTGTTGACGAGGCTATTGACCAGAAAAAACTGATTCCCCTTTTCTACGAAATAGCTACTGCTATGAGGGACGATGATATGAAGGGATATTTGATTTCAAGAGAGAAGTACCTGGAATTTAATTACAAGAGGACTATTAAGAGAGAAAATGACAAACAGTTTTGGTGGAAACGAGCCTTGAGCATGGTCAGAGAAGTCAGAGAGGAGTTACTGAAAGATGGTCATGACAAGTCTCTGGCCGGCGAGCTGAGGGCCACTGTTAATCCAATGACAAAAAACCTTAAAAAACCCAAGAAGGGGACCAAATGACCATTATTGACTAAAAAAGTAGCATGTTTCCGTTTTGGGGATTTAGGAAAATGTACTGAGAACTTAAACGCAGATCAACGAAGCTCTCGAGGAGTGTTCATAACGACTTAGCGCTCTTCGTAATGAACAGTGAAAATTCTTTCTCCTCGTGATTGTGCAAACCTGACTGATAGAGTACTCTCTTTCCAGAGGTTGGATGATGGTATAGTCATGACTATGCGTATTGAACCACAAGACATCTTGGAAGGGGGTGAGCTAGAAGGGGATGGCACTCACTACCTCGGTCCTCTCATGTCAGAGCTTCAGAGAACCTCAAGGGAGAATTCAAGGGGTCTGTCGAAGTCTTGTAAGCTAAAGTCATGCCTCAAGATTAGAACTGAGACCTTTCGTTCTCAAGTTGAAGAGGAATCAAGAGGAAGAACGATGGACGCCAAAGATACGATTTTTGAAGTCCATGAAGAGCTTGACAGACTAGTTGAAGCTGACGAGATATTCAATGGAGCTCAATACTTTTACGGGTTATTCCCAGATTTGAGTTTTGTTAAGGAGATGTTGGGAATATTCCAAGAGAACGCAATCCTCAAGCCAAAGAAATTTGTCCAGTTTAAGGAGGAAGTTACAATTTCTGAGGCTATATCCAGCGATGAGTACGACAGACGTCCCCTTCAGAAGCTGGAAGAAGACTTGGAGTTTCTTTTCGCATATGAGACTGCTTTAAAGACCTCAAACCCAGAGAACCAACGCAGACTTTTCAAAGTCGCTCTTGCCAAGTTTGGCCAGTTATCTTGTCCACTTGTTGGTAAGACAAAAGTCCAGAGATGCATTACGCATTTGGAGACAGATGATGACCCAGTCAAGTTGTTTCAGGTTCGAATCAAAAAGTATTTCCTTTGGAGAGAGTCTCATTCAAGTCTGTTTTCATTACCAAAGCAGCTACTCCCGGGCCCGCTGAATATACCCCCTGAGTTCAGCTTAAGGAGAGAAGATATCTAGAAGACACCTAATTTTTAATCCATTTCATAAAGTCTTACTTTATTGTTTTCATAAATAAGCATTGTCTTCAATTGTATTCATCTTAACAGTATAAACCTCTATTTTTGCCAATTTTAAGAGAGTTGAAAGAGAAAGTGCTGCATACCGCCCTTGCCACAATAAGCGCAGATCAATAATCGGCGGCTCTCGCATTGAGCTTTAATTACCCCTATGAGTACTCTATAAGTAGAAATTGTACCAAAAAAATGAGGATTCAATCCTTCTTCTACTTTCTCTATCTCATCTAACAAGAGTGCTGTTAAAAGAATACCCACCATGTTCATCAACCCATACGCCTTTCCCGAGAGATTCGGGGAATACATGGGACAAATGCACTCACACAATGAAGGCGAATTAGAAGAGACAACAATAGAGCAGGCAGAGCAGGCCATTGCTTTAACAAGGGTACCATATGTCGAAGACGAAGTTGAAGTGTGTGAGAACTACGTGGTTGAGGGGATTTCCCGGTCTTCTACGATAATAAAGGAGGAAGCACTGACAATGTTGGAGACATACGAGAATATGTGCTTTTATACCGTCTCACTGAATGAAAATGGAGAACTAGTGGATGATGATGGAGAAATACGCAAATATACTAAGATGTTCTTACGAGATGCTCGCGAGAATCCAGAATGGAAGTCTCTCATCCCGGCGATAAAGGCTCTGATCAAAGGCGACAAGGAGGAGTTCTACAGACGCAAGAAAGAATGGCTCGATGAGAATGGATTCTATGTGCTAGTCGAAGAGGCAAGAAACCATGAAAGATTTGAAGGATTGTTGAAACACTTTCATCAAGATCGTGTGAAGTTCATGAAGAAACACTGGAGCCGCAAGAGAAGGGATGCAAGAAAAAGAAAGCTCAAGAGGGCACTCCAATGGATGCAATCGACAATAGCTGGATGGTTTAAAAGCCCCAGGGACCCATACATATAGTTTCTACGAATCATCTTGATGGAGAGTTATGGTTGGAATGTGTAAAAAAAGACTACACATAGATCCAAAAAGAAATGTACTGACATAACGGGACCCATCGCCGTCCTGATTTCAAAGCGACGAATTCTTAATAGCCAGAGTTAGTCTCACCAGGACTTAATCAACCACCCAGTCCATCACGCTTCGGATTAAAACAAAGAACCAATCTCTAGCCACAAATAGCCTTCCTAAGTTAATAGGCAAGACTGGACCTCCCGTAAGGGAACGAAAAAGGGCTGTCAAATCGAACGTCAGAAAGGCCACAAGGGACTGGACTGGGAGCCAAATTGCCTGGTTGTATTAACTTTCATGGTGAAGAAAGGAAAAAAAAAAGGGGTATAAAGACGAGAGAGTGGAAAAAGTTTTTCTTTTGGCAGTGGCTGGCGTGTGTGTGTATGAATCTCATCACGTGACTACAAGACATGGGCTCATAACCTGATTACATAAGCACTCTTTTGTGGGGCACACATATGTTAGGGCAACCCCCGTATCAGAAGAACCAGCGAATTGAAGCCGATTGGCCGGTATCGTAGGTATTGGTAATCAGTTAGAGGTATGTGCGATTATTTTATAGGCAGATTTATCGCTGTAACCAGTCACATTTGTGTCAACGGAACTTCAAGACATGATTCCCCCCACCATTAGCCGCACTCACCCTCCAAGACACTCACACCATTGGAGTCATGAGTCGTGTTCTTGGTGGGAAGAGGGGACGGGCTTTCATGTGTCTTGTTCTTCAAATGACTTTGTAGAGGACCAAAATGACGACCTTGGCAGACAAAAGAGGAAGTAGCGGTTCGGCTCGAGATGATTCTCGGGCAGTTTCTCCCGCACCAAGAAATTACCACAAAAAAAAAGCCAAGATCTCCAGCCCACTCACTGCCCACTTTAAGGTGTTCGGCACAAGTCCGTTCCGCGTATGAAGAGGGCCGTCTTAACAGTCGAGTTGTGTCTGCTTTCTTGTTACTCTTTCTTTTTTAGCGCCTTTGACGGATCAGCTGTGTGCTGAAACGGCTGCAGAGTCTTAAAATTTTAAGGGTCCTGTCAATCATAGTCTTTTACCCCGGAGTTTTTCCTTACATTCAACTGGGAACCCCGAGCGTTTCTTGGCCAAGAACGAGTCATATCCCCCCATAGTTTCTCCACCCCAAAGGGCATATTCCAACGATAATCACGGAGAAACCGAAGCCCATGTCTTATATAAAACACCGTATTCTGCTCTATTGTAGCCAGATCATCATCATGCACCCCAGATTCATCATCATATCAGAAAAAAATGTCTGAAGACTCGATCAATAAAGAAGAACCGCTCACTGGAGTCACCACGTCCCCAGAGGAGCCAGTCGATGAGCTCGACAAGTACATCTATGAAGACAGACCATGGTACAAAGTCCACCATTTGAGCATGTTGGCCTTCCATGTCTTTGTCGTTACGCTCGTTTCCACCAACAACGGTTTCGACGGCTCCATGCTTAATGGTTTGCAGTCCTTGGTCCACTGGCAGGACTACATGGGAAACCCAACTGGTCATATCCTTGGTGCCCTTTCCGCTGGTGCGATCTTTGGTGGTATTGCGACCGTTCCTTTTGCTCCATGGTTGTGTGACAGATACGGAAGACGTTTTGTTCTTATCTTTGGCCAGACCTTTGCACTCATTGGTGCCATTTTGCAAGGTGTTTCGACTAACTATGCCTTCTTCCTTGTTTCTAGAATTATCATTGGTGCTGGAAGTGCCATTGCTACTGTTGGTGGCCCTACTTTGATTTCCGAGATGTCCTATCCAAAGCACAGAGAGGCTTGTACTTTCTCGTACAACATCTGTTGGTACTTGGGTGCTACCGTTGCTTCTATTGTCACCTACTTGACCAGAAACATGGACAACAACTGGTCCTGGAGAATTCCATCCTACCTTCAGGGTTTCTTCCCAGTGGTCCAGCTCGCTCTCCTCTGGTGGGTTCCTGAATCCCCACGTTTCCTCATTGCAAGAGGCAAGTTTGAGAAGGCCAGAGAAGTCTTGGCTAAGCACCACACTGGTAACTCCTCTGACCCAAGAGCCGTTGCCCTGGTTGACTTTGAAATGAGAGAGATTGAAGCCGGTTTGGAAGCTGAGAAGCTTGCCGGTGCCTCTTCCAAGTACTCCGACTTCTGGACCAGAAAGTCTTACAGAAAGAGATTCTTCCTTGTTATGTTCATTTCCACTATGATGCAGCTTTCCGGTAACGGTCTTGTCTCCTACTACTTGAACAAGGTCTTGAACTCCATCGGTATCACTGACACTTCCAAGCAGCTCCAGATCAACATGTGTCTTATGATCTACAACTTTGTCATCTGTGTCGTTTGTATGAGTGTCTGTGGCTTCTTCAGAAGAAGAACCTTGTTCATTACCTGTGTCCTTGGTATGCTCATCTCCTACGTTCTCTGGACCATCCTGTCGGCTTTGAACCAGCAACGTAACTTCGAGGACAAGGGTCTTGCTAATGGTGTCCTTGCCATGATCTTCTTCTACTACCTCTCCTACGATATTGGTGCTAATGGTCTTCCATTCTTGTACGTCACTGAGATCTTGCCATACTCCCACAGAGCCAAGGGTATCAACATCTTCCAGTTCTGGATGCAGGTTGTCCTCATCTACAACTCCTTTGTCAACCCAATTGCTATGGATGCAATTGACTGGAAGTACTACATTGTCTACTGTTGTATCTTGGCCGTTGAGTCTGCAATTGTGATTTTGACCTTCCCTGAGACTTCTGGTCGTACTTTGGAAGAAGTTGCCGAAGTCTTTGGTGATTACATCGACCACGGTGAGGCAAAGTTGCACCAGGACTTTAACGCTGCCAAGCGTTCTGTTGAACACCTCGAGTAATTGGTTTGTTTATGTTTTTAACTGCCTTTTTGTGATTGTTTTGTAGCTCTGAAACTCCCGAACTGAGAAATGGCTTGTTCTTGTTTTCCTCAACGGATATCTGATAAATCTTATATGGTTTGCCGTTTTGCCCTTGTATTCAAGTGAAAGAAGCTTGATGCTTTTGTGTCACTTCCTAATCGGGCAGCGGTCAGGGCAACACGAAGCTCATCTTTGTGGCGTCAACTACTTCAGGTAAGATGGATATCACACAAACTGACGCTCAAGTGATATTTTTGTTAAATCGGACGGAGAGATGGGCAAAGATGGGCCTTTATACCGAGTTTTTTTCCCAAACATTACCAACTAACGCGCCTACAACAGTACAACAGAAACAATGGATCCACGAGCGTCCCCTCCAAGCCTCTTGTGATCAAAGCAGTGATGCCGTGATTAATGATTCCAAATGCAGGCTTGGAGAAAAAGGGCACATCTGTGACAAATGTCTCTTGGTGAGAACTGCTATTAGAAACAGTTCTGAAACGGCTGCACCTTCACCACTTGCAAGTGACGAGACAGAACTCCTTGAGGATTTGAAAACCAATCAGATGCTCGAAGGCCAAGTTTCTCACTGGCAGAAACTTCAATACCACGTCTCATGTCAAGTTAATGGTTGAATTGACCGAAAGAGCTGGCAAATTCTTAGCTGGTGTCTATGACATTGAAGATGAGCTTATTTATGCAATCATAACGGCCCATGGTGTTCATCAAATCACAGCCGAGGAGATAGCTTTGCAGTGGCCAGATACGGCAGTGGCCGAATACGAGGCAAATATTCGAAAGATCGACATTACAGCTGGCAATCACCATCCTTTCTCGAAGGCCATGTTCATTCATCTATTCATAACCCCCAAAAGGGCTTATCGCGTTACTCACAGCGGCGCCAGGATTGCCTAATTGGGAAATGTAGCCGACACCCATAAAACTTTTCAATTCAACATTCAGGTTGAATATGTGGAAAGAAAAGACTCTATAAGATGAGAAAAGAACTTCCAGAGACGGTTATTGTGATAGGTGCCGGAGTGTTTGGACTTTCTACTGCCATTGCACTCCATGAACGCTCTCAAGTTGAGAAAAGAGGCATCACAATCCACGTCATTGACAGATTCGAGCCACCAGTCCCCGATGGCTCATCCGTGGACACTACACGTTGTTTGAGGACAGACTACGTCGAGCCTCACTACTTCAGATTGGCGAAGGAGTCTATTTCCAAGATCAAAGTGGACCCGGAAGTGGGGAAGTGGTTCCATCAGTGTGGCATGTCCAATGTTTACGATGGGAAGGAAGGCCCCTGGAGAAAAATGTATGAGAAGGAACGTGCTTGTTGTATTGATGCTATTGGTGAGGAAAGTATGAGAAAGTTCGAGACCGCTGAAGAAGTCTTCCATGGGATTCATAAGGGCTCGAGATTGGCTCCTACCAAGGACACATTGGGAAGGGAAACTCAATGGAATGTTGGATTCTGTAACCACGAGAGTGGATTCATTGAGGCTGGTAATGCAGTGGAGGCCATCTATGACAAAACAAAGAAGATGAACTCTATAAAGTATACTTTTTGTGCTGTGGACAAGATTGTGTATGAAGAAGGAACTAATAAGGCCACTGGAGTGCTCTTTGAAAATGGCCAATCAATCTCTGCTGATCTTGTGATTGTGTGTGCTGGTGCTTGGAGTGCTAAACTTGTTGATCTTTCTCGTGTGACGACCCAATCTGCCATTGAAGTTGCCTGGTTCAACGTGACTGAGGATGAGGCCGAGTCTCTCAAGGAGATGTCCATTACCACCAATCTCACCACGGGCATCAACTCCTTTCCTCCGCTCAATGGGGAAATCAAGATCTTTCGAAGATCCCCTGGATTCAAGAACACAATCAGAATCCCACACCCTACACCAATGAACAACACCATAATGGAGATATCTTATCCAAGAACAAAAGTCACAAACCCGAATGAAACCTTCCCAAAGGAGACAGAAGATGCACTAAGGGAAAACATGAAGGAGATCTTCCCCTTTTTGGCAGATCGCCCTTTTAGCAGAACAAACGTGTGTTGGGTCACGCAGACCTCCAGCTCGAATTTCCTGGTTGACTCTCACCCTGACATGGAAGGCGTCCTGGTTGTTACTGGAGACTCCGCACATGGCTGGAAGTTTGTTGGTGTAATTGGTGACAAAGTTGTGGATCTCATTCAAGGCGTACTGGAAGAGGACCTTAAGTACTATTGGTCTTGGGAAGAGAAGTTGGAAGGACAGTCGAAAAGAGGAGGTGCTGGACGTATGGAGGGAGAAGCCCAGGAGATGTCAGAGGTTATGAGACGTTTCTGAGTCAAATGGAACTAGTCAATAGAGTTGACGCTAGATTATCTAAGAGTACTAAGTCTTTGAATGCGTGATATATAAACCTACAATATTCACCAAAAAAACCAAATCAAATTTATTCACTAGCAACGGAAACTGGCCTTCATCTTCTGTACCTCCTTCTCGTGCTTCTCCTTCTCCTGCTTAACCTTCTCCAATTCCGCAGTGAGTTGCTCAATGAACCAAAAAGCATGTACTTTCTTCCCAATGAGAGCCTTGTTCCCACTGACACCACTTTCCTGGTCAGCATAACGACGGCTGTGCTTCTTGACAACAAGACGGGCAAAGTTCCCGATATCGTTGTACGTCCCATCGTCCAAGTTGACGACTTCGACATGGCTGTGAGCAATGAAGATTCCAGGCGACGGAGTTCCTGGTCTGTCTGAGCACTTCTCGTAGCTCTCAAACAAGAGGCTGGAGTCATCAACAGCACTAGTTCTCTGCTTTTTGTGGTTAAAGTCCACAAAAGTATCCATATGGAACGTCTCAAATCTCTGCTTCTTGTCATTGTAGTAATGATAAAGGCTTGGCTTGGTGGATTCAATCTTCGCAGAGCAGCTCTTGTTGCGGCGAATGCTGACTTGGAACTCAGGAAGCTCAACTCTTGGGGCTACAACCTTCTCAACAGGTTCATCCTCAGCAAAAGACACAGAACGTTTAGGCTGGTTTCTGTGCTTCTTAGGGATTACCCACGCACCCTGACAGCAGTATTTGTGCTGTTCAGGCTTCTGAATGAGTCCATCTCTGAACCAGTCGTGGATCTTCCAGAAGCGGCTGCGTTTTGTTGTGGTAGGTAGGACACAAGCACATTTGGTGTAGCGACTTGGAACGTACTTCACCCAGTTATGATTAGCATCATAGTGGTAGAAGGATGGGTAGTCGGTGTTGAATGCTTGGAGTGTCATATCGCTCATAGTTTTGTGTAGTGTATGTAGTCTTCTCTTAACTTTGAGTCTTCTAGGCTTGATTGCTTTGAAGGCTGGAGATTGAAAAGTGAAGTGGAGGAGGAAAGGAAGATCTAGGAAATATTGGAATCATTGTACTCTTATATAGTTTTCTTGGGATCGAATAAATCACTCTGAGAAAGACCCCTGAGTGAGAGTATTTCATCTTTGGATCTCCGGGTTTTGTGGAAGATTCCTGCACCAAATCGATGGTGTACACAGTAACCAGTAATGCTACAGAGATGTAAAAAACGGGAACCACACTGACCTAATAAGGCGAGTATTTATTTGTTGTACCCTAGTTTACTGCATCTCCAGATCATACTGTGGTGGAGGTGAGAAGATTTCCTCCTCCGAGATCTCAGTCAAAGAGATTACCCCTGAAAGGAACGCATGAAGTCCTTTTCAATAATTTGATTGGCCATTTGACTGTCCAAAAAATCTCTCTCAATTAAATATAATTCCACAAAGTTCTACAGGATTTTATCTGTTGTTTGGGTGATGACTTCCTTGCCAGTTCCCTCCCCCAAGCATCAAACCAATACAAGCTATAGGGCTACAGCGCGCTTCCCAAACCAAACCAAAGCCCCTGACAGCTAGTGAATATATACAGATACCTTATATCTTCCTGAAAACCTTTCGTAACAACAACTGGAAAGAAGAATCACCGATGTTGTAAGTTCCTCGAGGCAGGAGTGTGGTGGATTCGGAATCTATGAGTTCCTTTACTGGAACCACTAGGTCTATAGCGAAAGAACATAATCAAAGGTTATCAGTCATCATTCATAAGCATATTACATAGCATCATTATAGACCCTTCTAGTATCCGTGACCATCTTGGCAAAATGGAACTGGTTGTGGCTTCTACGCTGGTACACGGAATATCTCAATGCTGACCTCTTCTCACCATGCGGGAGGTTATCCATTCTGTTGTGGTTGATGTATAGAGCGGACTTGCAAAGCGTACATAAGAAAACTTGGGCCTTGAGGATTTTGCCCATTCGGAGGAAAAAACCAGTGTCTTGCAACGTTGTAGCATCTGGGAGTTTCATGCGTGTCTTGTAGACATCTAGCCAGACTTCCGTAAGTTTCGGGAATCGATAGCCATCAACAGTGAGCTTGATTGATTTCTTTGGACCACCCAGAAGGAGGGAGAGGACAGTCAAGTCTAGAGAAAGTCTCTGGAGACAGGGAAAGATTTGGATCTTTCGAGCTTGGTCATCAATGCAGAATTTAGGGATATAGTTCTTGATGCGTAGCTCGATAAGAAATTGAGCCGATGGGCTTATATGGAACTCTTCCACTTTGGAGGTGTATAAGTGCTCTTCCCATGTGGAAAGACTCTCAATAAATACATAAGTAGGCCGTGGAAGAGAGTCTCGTTTGAAGAAAGTATGTAGGTCCCAGGGCCTCTTGCTTCCATCAAGACTGATGAGCGTAAGTGTCTTGAGATTGGGTGCTTCAATCCATGGAAGAGCATTGATGTCTCTTGTGAAGCTATGGAAATGGTTGTATAGCACAAGAGTTGTGAGGTGTTTGAATTCAAGAACCTCCGCACCTGGCACGCCATCTTCTGGTAGAATTAGTCGTTTCCAACAGAGCTTTTCAAGGCTGCTTGTATCGAGCCATTGGAAGATCTCATCAGGAAGACCAGTAAGGTATGCTGTCCGAACTCGACCAGGAAGCATTGGTTGATGTACAACTCCATATACGGTGCATGCCTCAGCTTGCGGTATTGTCGGAAAATAGCATTCACAAACAGCACCGTATGGATTGGAAATTGACCAGTTCACATTCACAAGAGAAAGAGTCAAAGCAGTAGCTTCAGTAGTAGAACTGTCCGGGCTGAAGATGATCGGTGCTCTTGTGTTAGCGAAGTACACGTTCAGGAACCTGCAATAGGGAGCATTGAGCCAGAGAGAAGGATCAACACAGTTATCTGATCCTTGACATAGTTCGGCCAAGTATCTGACGTTGACAATCTCAGTGTGAGGAAACCTCATTCCTACTCCAAATGCAGCATAACCTACAGCATCAAAGCGACGGAAATCGTCTTCAAAACACAGCGAATCCGAAGCAGTCTCGGACAAAGTAAGATCAGAAATCTTCAGTGGACCATCGAATGAACAAAGAACTTCCGGGGCAATTTCTGCAGAGGCATCAAAGAATGCATACGTATCAGGCAAGCTCTCCAAATCACAGAAAACACACACAAGATCGGTCAATTGAGCCCGTTGGCAAGCCACCTCCATTATCCACAGTGCCACACTCTTTGAATACAAGAACTGAGCAATCACCGGTGTTGTGGAAGTGAGATGTTTCCCATACAAGCATTCTCCATCTGGTCTCAGGAGTTGCATACAAACGGCCTCTTCACAGTGCAACAAGTGGAACATCCTCAGCATCATCCAATCCCAGGCATCAGGGTCCTTGTCGTAGTCCTTGAGCCTGACGTGTTTGCAGCGTCGAAGCAAAACCTCACCATTCGAAACATCGGAGATCACCAATATGTGACGCGTTAGGCCAGGAAACGCCTCCAAAAGACTCTGCAAAGTGCGCAATCCGGAAGCTCGGAAGACAGTAAGCATCATGTGCACGTCAGCTTCCCTATTAGGGGAGAAGAAGAGCTGGGACATGGAAATCGGATAGTTGTATTGGCTTTTTTGGTGGAAAGAGAGGAGACGCGCGTCAGATCTCGAATAATAAACAATCAGGGGTTCACGAGATCTCCGATTTTGCATCATATTGACCCTGACCCACTCAGAGAATGTTTTTACTCATTACAACCATAAAAGTCATCGCAGAGCCCTCCATTGTTGAATTGATGAATATTTCAGGTGACTTTAGAGGAATTTGGAAGCTTTCGAAGCGACAAGTCTTACCCCAGTGGATTATATAAGCACGAAATTTGGCTTACTTAAGCAGTTCGGTCACGATTATGTAATCATATCTTATTCTACTATTGTTGTGAATCTCAAGATAATTAATAACTATAGATGAGAAGGGGGGAGGGAGAAAGACATAACCCTCTGTGGAATCAAACAATACGTGCGAAGAATATCGAAAATAGGTCCACTCACAAAAGCAGACTGAAAAGAAGACCGAACAACAAAGTGAATGGGGACTGCAGAATGGAAGCAGCACCTTCATACACCGAAATGGCCACTGGAAGTTCAGTGGAGGTCGAAGAACCGGTCGTGAGAGAAGTTTCAAGCGAAGAAGCAATGAGCTGGGTACCAGCAGATGGCTGGGATGGATTAAAGTTTGTGACTGGGGATGCGCCAGAGGAAGAACCAGGACTAGCAGTAGTAGAAGAAACAAGAGGCGTTGAAGTAGATGCAGCTGGCGCAACAGTAGTCGTAGAATAACCTGGACCAGCAGCTGAAGTAGAGCCAGAAGTAGGAGCAATAGGGATACTTGTGCCACCAACACCAGAACCAGTGCCAGAACCAGTGCCAGAAGCAGTACCAGCACCCTCAGATGTAGTAGGGACAGCACCAGTGTTACCAGACGAGACTGCTCCAGCTGGGGAAGTAGAAACACCAGATGATGTATTAGACGTGGTAGATGCTGCTGACGAGTTATTGCCTGTAGGCGGAGTGGACTGACCAGAACCAGACTCGGTGGTAGTCTTAATAGACTGGAACGTAGTAGACGAAGATGTGCTGGTGGTAGACGCCTCTGAAACCAGCGTCGAAGAAGTTGATGGAGTCACAACATTCGTAGAAGACCCAGCAGTGGATGCAGAAATTGGTGTAGTGGAAGATGAGGCGCTGATGTCGGATGAAGTAAGAGTGGAGCTACTCAAGCTCGTAGACTGAACAACAGATGAAGTTTCTGGAATAAGAATCTCAACGATAATAGAATCAGCAGCAACAACTGTAGTCATCGTCGTATAAAGACCTGTCCAAGTAAGGGTTGTGGTAAGGGTCGTAGTGCTTGGGATAGTGTACGTCTCATTCCAGTTTCTTTGAGAACTCAGAGAGGACATGCTTTCAAGAATTGAGGAAGATGAACATGGCAGCATGGTGGTGGTGTGTGGAATAGAGGAATCCATAGCGGTAATCATGCTGCTCAAGGAAGACGATGAGCTAACAGAAGTGGATGATGTCGAAGAAGACGAAACCGACACCAAGGACGAGGTAGAAGAAGCGGAAGAAGCAAGAGAGATCATCGAGGAGATAGACGATCCTTCACCAGTAGAAGAAGCAGAAGACTCGAGCATTGAGGACGTCAAAGCAGGCTGGGAGGAGGACGCATCAGCTGTGATTGTGTTCGTCAAGTCAAAAGAAATAGTTGATCTCTTGAGTAGTCTCTTACCTTCAGGAGAGGTGAAAACGATATGGGCGTCAGCCGTCATAGAATATCCCGAGAGAAGGGAAGCACGAATAGTCACAGTCAAACCCTCAGAGTCATCATATGGGAGAGTGACAAACACGGAGCCATCGGTTTCGGTGATCGTTGCATCACCAGTGCGGTCACCAGACTCATCAAAGACAGAAAGATCATCAAACTGGAAGTCACCCTGAGCCTTAGTGAACGTTGCAGCAAAGTTGTTCCATGGCCCCATGTTCTTTGGAACGTCAACTTCCCAGTAAGAAGAACCACTATTGTAAAAGCCTTTCATAGTTGGAGCAAGACTGGCTGATGGGGAAGTAGACTGGGAAGAAGAAGATATAGAGGATGAAACATCAGAAGAGAACACAGACTGTGTGGCAGATAATGCGGCAGACTCAGGATAAGAAGAGAACGTCGAAGACTCCAAATAAGACGTAGACTCAGAGACGGAGGTTAGCGAAGATTCCTCAGGGCAGAGAGAACTAGATGAGGAGACTGCGAGGGAGGATCCAGTCTTCGAAGCTGAATTACTGAATTCAGGGGAACTTTCAGTAACAGATGAGGTAAGAGTAGACAAATCAGAAAAAGATTCAGGAGAAGAAGATTCAGAAGCAGATGATGAGTTTGAGACCAAAGTTACCGAAGTAGACGCAGGTGCGATTGTCGAAGTTGAGTCTTCAAGGCTTTCAGATGACTCCATGGATGAAGCGAACAAAATTGTTGAAGACTCAAGAGAGAACGATGGCATTGATGAGTATATCTCAACAGTAGAGTCCACAAGGGGCGTCGAAAAGAATGAGGACTCGGTATTTAACGACTCCACAGATGAGGAGCTAGATGAGTGTAGCTCAGACGAGAATGTACCACTTGGCTGCTGGGATGATAAGGTGGTGATCTCAGAGGAAGAAGGTTCAGAAACGGAAGGAGTTTCAGAAGCGATAACAGACGTCATAGAAGCAGAAGATGACTCGGAAGAGAACTCTGACAAAGCCAAAGAAACGGACGACATTTCAGAAGCAGGCCCAGAAGAGGACTCAGAGAAAGGCTCAGATGTCTCAGGACTAGTGGAAGCCTCCGAAGAACCAACACTGTTAGATAACTCATATGGACCAGTAGGCAGCACCTCAGAAGTAACGGTAGATGCCAGAGAAGAGGTGTCAAAAGAGACCATAGAAGAGACAGAAGACAATCCAGACGAGCACGCACCAGAGGCATCACAGGAAAACTCAGACATAGAAGAAACCATCTCAGCAGAAGAAATCTCAGAAGACGCCTCCAGAGAAGAAACTTCTGATGGCGTTACGAAATAGTCGCTGGTAGATGGGCTGCTGGACACAAGAGATGACATAGAAGACAAATTCACGACGAAAGACTGCTCAGAGGAAGAAGCCGAAATCGAAGAGAAATCAGCACCAGAATATGAGCTCATCTCGAAGCTCGATACCAGCTCAGACGAATAAGATCCGATTTCTGAGGTGTAGGAAACCTCGGAGGGCATTACTGAGGAAGAAACCATCGATGATTTTGAGGAGTACGCAGAAGTTGAAGATTCCACCGATGATGAAACCACATCAAACGACTGCGACATTGAAGATGAGAGCTCAACAGAAGAGTACCAGGAAGCCGAAGACAGCTGCGAGAAAGTCTGAGAGGAAGATTCATCTAAGGACGACAACGACAACTGCGTAGCAAAGGATGACTCAGGCAAGACTTCGGACGAAGATGACGGAGAGGAAGACTCTTCAGGTCTGGAGGACGACACAGAGAGATACTCGGTATAAGTCTCCACGGAAGAAGAGAACTCAGATGACTGTGTTGAAGACAGCTCAAAAGCGGAAGACGTAGTCTCAGAAGAAATTGATCCGATCTCAGAAGAGGACACCATCGACAAAGACTCTGACAAGTATCCCGAATCTGTAGATATTTCAGGATAGAATTGCGCCTGAGATGAAGAAAGCACATCTGATGCAGACTCAGTAGCGGAAACGGAGTATGAAACTTCACTGGAGGACTCAGAATAGGACGAACTTTCGAAAGAAGCACTTGGCTGATTCAACATACCATACGAGGACTGCACTTCAGAAGAAGAAAAGATATCACCAGAGGAGGAAATTCCAATAGAAGAAGTGTCAGCAGAAAATGAAGCCTCAGAAGATAAGCCAGAAGTGGAAGAATTAACTCCTGAAAGCTCAGAGCTGGACGATACCGTACTCGATGAGTTGGTGACTGGAGGTGTGATCTCGCTGTCAAAGTCAAAATCGTACTGTGTTCTCTTGTGCAGCTTGAATCCATCAATAGTCATAATTGTAATGTGGGCATGTGTCGAAATGGCAGCGTCAGAGAGCATCTCAGCAGTGATCTTGATAGTCACTGTGTCTTCCAGAATATGATCCGATGAAGATTCCACGTCAAGATCCACCTCCGAATCACTGAGATAAACATTTGCATCCACAGTAGTCACATCAGAAGTTCCATCGTAGACAGTGGCACCAGTGTACTTGAAGTCACCAAAAGTCTTTGTGAACTCACCGAGAATTGAGGATATTACTCCAAACTCCTTAGGAATGGAAAGAATCCAGTATGGGGATCCCTCATTGTAGATACCGTAGAAGGAAGGCTCGGGAGTAGGCCCAAATGAATGTGAAACGGTAGAGGTGCTCGAAGACTCAGAAGAGGAGACAGCCTCAGAGCTTGAGTAGTAACTGGACGAGGATTCAGAAGGAGAGATCAATGCAGAAGAAGACACGGATGATGGTTCAGATGTGTACACCAAAGAAGAAGCAAAAGATTCATAAGGTAACTCAGATGACGAAGACTTAGAAGACAGTTCAGAAGTAGACTCAGACGAAGACTGATCGAAGATGGAAAACTCAGAAGAGTTCTCAGAGATCTCGGAGTAGGAGGAAGTAGAAGACAAAGTAATAACAGATGATTTAAGAGACATCGATGATGATGTGAACTGCTGGTATGTGAAAGAATCAACCAACTCCACAAAGTGAGGAATAATTCCAATGAAGTCGAAGAACACCGATGTAGAGGCACGGCCTTCTTTTTCCACGTTGACACCAACAAGAATGGTGATTGACTTGGTATTATCATAAGACAAGCTCAGGTGATAACTGTGGAGCAAGGATAAATATTTGGCGGTAGCATCAATCCTCTCACCATCAACGTAGACATCAAAGTAAGTGTACTCAAACTCACTTGACAAGGCAGAGAAGGTGACACCAACCTTAATGTAATCACCCATACCTGCTGGAATGTCGACTTTCCAGTGAGGAGACCCGTTGTCCAGAACATGCTTGATAGTTGGTGAAGTACTATGGGAGATAGGAGCACTGGACGACTGGGCCAGCTGAGAAGAGAATGATGTGGAGCTAATAGCTCTAGACTCTAAGGAAGATACATCCGATTCAACAGAAGACTCAGAGACACTTGAAGAGTAAGGCAAATCAACAGAAGACTCCATAGATGACCCAAGGAAGGACTCAATAGAAGACTCGACAGAATCAGAAAGGTAGGATGAGAGCTCATAGCTCATGAATGAAGACTCAGAAGAGAACTCCGAGCTCTCCGTAATCGAAGACCCCTGAGACAACTCAGAGCTCTGAGACAAGTAGGAATCGGAAGATGACATAGCGATCGATGAAATTTTAGACAACGATTCAGATGAGCCAGAAGAGAATTCAGAGGACAGCTCAGAAGACTCGAACCCGTCTGATGGGAGTTCATAAGACATCACAGAAGAGGTCGCAGATGGTAATTCAAATGAGAACTCGGATGCTTCAGATGATAGCTGTGATGAGGACTCTGATGGGACTTCAGATGAGCTGAAAGGAGAAATATTAGAGAAGGAAGCTGGCTCAGGAGAGGACGCAGACAAAAACGCCTCCACTGATGAGGTAGAAAAGAACGACGAAGACTCGTAAGAGAGTTCAGAAGAGAACTCCAAAGATCTTGATCCAGAAGATGCCGTCTCAGAAGATGTTGACCATTCAGATGATGTAGACTCAGAAGATGTTGAACCAGAATATTTCGCCTCAGAAGATACCAGCTCGTAAGACGATTCAGATGAGAACTCCGAAGATGACAGCTCATAAGACTCTGAAGAAGACGATTCAAAGGACAATTCGGAAGAGGACAACTCAAATGAGGACTCAGAAGGTTGCCCGAAAGATGATTCAGAAGAATACTCCAAAGAGGCTCCAGAAGAGAGTGAAGAAGATTCAACGAAAGAACCAGATGAGATATCTGATGACAATGACTCCCAGGAGGTCTCTGAAGAGAAAGCAGAAGAAGATTCGAAAGAAGGCTCAACCGAAGAAACATCCGAAGACTCAATTGAAGACATAGAGGACTCGGAAGAGTAGCCAGAGCTACTCTCCAGGTAAGAAGTGCCCAGAGTAAAAGGAGAGGCCACAGAAGACAAAGAATTGGATGAGCTTAAGGAAGAGGACTGCGAGTTTTCCTTGGCTGAGCACATGGCACTGAACGACAAAACGGCAGACAGCGCATAATACTGGCTGCTGGTCACTTCATTCGACCCAACCAAGACAAGTCTCTGATTGTCTGTCATTTCAACATCGATAGTGAGGGAGTATGATCCCTTGCTTCCAGAGAAGAGCGTAGTACCATGTTGAGTGAATTCTTCAAACATATTGAAGCTGTCCAACGAAGAATCGTCAACAACATAATATTCCAAAATAACAGAAGGGTCAATAGAAGCCAGACTCGAAATATAATTGTACGAAAGGCTAATAGTCAGCTCCTGCACGTCCTGTCCAGCACAAATGCTAGCTTCGGAGACCGCGTAAAAGCCCCAAGACTCACCATCCTGTGAAGCTCTTGGAAGGAAGTACTCACCATTGGTAGCAGAAGATTCGAAAGTGACAGAGCTTACCAAATTGCCATTCCAAGTGACAGCGTTAGAACCAGCGATCCACTTACCAGCCGCACTCATAGTCTCGGCAGTACCACCATCCTCGAAACTGGCCTGGAAGCTGATAGTACCAGTGTGCGTTGAGCTGATATCAGCAGTAACCTGACAGTTAAGCACGGTGTAAAGAGCATGTTCGGAGGAGTCAGAAACGGAACAGGAAGCGATGTCGATAGTGAAGAACACAAGGAATTTGTACGACAGGTCAAATGTCTGAGAGTAATCGGAAGCTCTCACAGAGTACACATACGGCATCAGAAGAGAGAAAGTATCACCCTTACTGTAGAATTCTGGGTTGAGAGACCACGACATGACGACGTCGTACCAGTCAGATGGCAAGGAGGTATCACTGTCTTCAGTGCTCTCAATTGATTCGATGACAGTGAAGACGGGGTGCAAAATTGGAGTGGCGCTAGGAATCGAGACAGACGATGTGGAGGAGGATAGAGAGCTTTCACTTGAGGAAACTTCAGATGACACTGAAGAATATTCAATCGAGGTCATAGACGATGAGATCTCAGAAGACACATACAACACAGAAGATGGACCAGAAGGCTCCGTAGACGATCCCGTAGAAGAAGACTCAGCATAATAGGATTCAAACGAAGAAAACGTAGCAGAGGAGGATTCCAAGTACGACGACTCAACAGAGCTTAAAACATCGGCAGATGAAGCATATTCCTCTGAAAACTCTGCAGAAGAGGACAATAACTCCACAGATGAGAACGCATCAGAAGACTCAAGAGAAGAGATGGCCGATTCAGTTGAAGAGCAGAACTCAGAAGATTCAAAAGAGGAGTACCACTCAGAAGACTCAGTGGACTCTGTAGACTCAGCAGACTCAGCGGAAGAAATTTCATCGATCGAGCTAGAGAATGAAGAGGATAGATACTCGAATGAAAACTCAGAAGAAAGCTCAGAGGAAGACTCCAGCGATGAGTACTCAGAGGAAGAGGCTTCCATGGAAGACTCAATAGAAGATGGCAACAACGACTCAATAGAGGCAGAGCTGTGCTCAAAAGATGATTGATCGGCAGAAGAAGACATGATGGACTCAGAAGAAGACTCAGCAAAGGATTCCAGGGAAGATGAAACCTCATAGGAAGAGAATTCCACAGATGAAGACGCTGTCAATGATAGCTCAGAAGTCAACGATACAGTTGAGCTGAAATAAAGAGAAGACTCAATTGAACCCTCCTTGGAGCTAACTGTGGAGCTCTCAGAGGAAGAAACCGACCCATGCGACGAAGCGCCGGCAGAAGAGCTCGCAGATGATGAGCTGGAAGAACTGCTGGAAGAACTGCTGGAGATTGAACCGATGACGACCTCAGTCACAACGCCATTCTTGGTGGTGAAGCTCGTGGTCTGCGAGCCGCATGTTGGACAGTCCTTCGTAGACGTAATAGTCTGAGGGAACGCTGTTGTTTTGTTAGTAGGTGATTTTGGTAGTGTTGATGTTTGCGAGTGTCGCGGCTGGGCCGTCGGGCCGTCGGATATACTCACCAGAAGCGGAACTTGCGAGTGCTGTGCCAACTTGTGGTTTCCAGGTGGTTGTAGACAAAGAGCCAGCTGAGGAAGTGCCACAGGAAGTGTTGATGTTGGACCTGATCTTGATCTGGCTGAAACTACCAGAGTCGAACTCCCCAAGAACGGAGACGACCAATCTCTGTGTTGACGAGAGCGTTCCAGTGTATGTCAATGTCAAGGTAGAACCAGTAGCAGTGATACCCGTGGTGATCTGTTGGGTGTAGGAAGTGTATTTCTGGAAGCTGTTGAGATTGCTGGTATCAACAAGAAGGAACTGAATCGAGTCAGTATTGAATGTGTAATCACCGTCAGTCTCCAAAGTAATAGTCGTGACCAAGCTGTTCTTGCAATTCCTGACAGTAGTAGCAGCACCAATGTAGTAAATGGAGAATCCGCCATCCAGAGTCAGCTGTGGGTACACATACGAAGAAGAGGAAGTGACTGCATTGAATGAGGTAGTCGTAGTGAAGACATTGGCCCCATCGTTCCAGCTGAACTTCTGTGAGCCAGAAGCCCACACAGAAGCAGCGTCAATATTCTCAAGTCTTCCACCATCATTGAACGAGACTTGGAAGCTAACAATACCAGAAATACTGCTCTTCTGGCCGTTGTAGGTCACTTGACAGTGGAGTGCAGAAGAAGTCGAATCCAAGACACCGTTGTAGAAGTCACAAGAAGCATAAGTCACACTGCCAACAATCAGATCAATGCTCTGTGAGATAACATTGGAGCTGTATTCTCTTGCGGCAAACACATATGGCATATTCAAAGTGAAAGTGTCCCCTGTTCCAACAACAGCAGGATTGATCTGCCAACCAAATCTCACTGTATACCAATCAGCCGGGGTATTGTCAGAGCCGCTGACTTGAGAGAGGCCAGAGAATCCCGTAAAGACTCCTGTGACCTCCTTAGTCAAGGCATGTGTCACCAATGCCAAAAACCAAACAAACGTTAGCAGGTTCATGGCTAGTGAGGGTGATTAGCTGATAAGAGTACCAGGAGAAGGGGGAAAAGAGGGCTGCTACTCTTTTTAAACCAGCAGACTCTCCATAATCCATGGACTGCGGATGCATACGACCGATATGAGATCTGGATAAGAACAAATTACTAGTATTGTCCCAATATTCAGAGAAACAAGCCACTTTTTCGCCTCAGGGAATGCGGGGGTATGCACACCATTCGCATACGTATCTTTGTCTACCAATTGCATATCTGCCTTGGAAAGTGAACGAGGGACTTGCGGGGTTTTTCCAGCGTTGTATGTACACGGCTTGCCTTAACAGTGTAATTTTTTAGGTCTAGCTTTGGAAGTTTATCTGCCTTGATAGCGGCTTAAGCTCAATCTCATCGGTGTGTACATGGCTTTGGAGATAGAGTTTCGGATAACTTCCTCGATAAAATCCGAGAGTTAAGAGGCAATGAAATTATAGAGTCTTTTATACACACATAGCAGCTCCAGCAATTGAGCGCAACTGCCGCTGTTGGGTAGATGATCGCCAGAGCGAGACTTCCATATTGTGCTAAGCGAAAAATCCGGCCGCCCGCTTATGCACGACAGATGCGAATGAACGCAACGTTTCCGATACATCTGCGTATAATCTAGATCCGGTCACAGCCTGTTATGGACCCAAAGGGGACCATTCTGGTGCCTTGTTTGGCCGGCAAACGGTCCACACACGTTGTTTGCTGTTTTTTGCTGCTGCACACTGACGAATCCGCTGCTCTGGGATCTTGATAAAAAGGGAGTGGCAAGATCACAGAGTTTGAAGATTGAAGAAAGGAGCCGGAGCTGGTAGGGTTGGCTGAACAAGCGTAAGAATATACGGTTGTTACCATTGTGGCTTAGTCCGTGCTCCTTTTTACGCTTCAAAACCACATGATAAATATGTAGTTCTTATACTACTCTGGATGGACTTAACGGGGAATTAAGCTCCTATATGATCGTAATTGGCTAGACCACTGCCGGTGACTAGCCTTGTTGTGCCCTCGACAGAAAAACTAGTCTGAAGTGGCGCGGGGATGCATTGACCCGTTGAATGTAGGGCAACATAAATATAAAGCCTTTTCAGATCGAAAGTAATTTTCAGGGATTTTCCGGCTCCGCAGGAGAGTACTTATGCTTGCTCAGGCGGTGTTCCGGAAACCTTGGACCAATTGTCAGTTTGTGATCGGCCCCAAACTCATCTAGAAAAAACTATCCACACCCATCAATTGATCAATTGGCACATATATTATACCTGTGGAAACTACTGTTACAAATATCTCCAGAGTATAAACATTATAAGTGCCAATTTCTAGAGCTTACTGAAGCAATTAACGCACCGGTCGAAGGGAGAAATTTCTTCGGGAACTGGAGATTCCCACGCGAGGCAGTATGCTCATGAAACTGAAAAGTCCAAAAGATGGGCTCAGAGCTTGTCCGTGGGAACAAGGAGTGCTGTAGATTTCTCTACTTATTTGCTGTATATGCTGGTAACGGGAACAGAAGAGGCTGAAAGGGATGTTTTTATTACAGTTCTGTCCCTACCAGCGTGGGATACGAAGTGTCAAGAAGACTGAGAAGAAAAAAAGGAGGCCAATGTGATTCGTAGACTTCAATTCAATCAAGAAGGAGAAAAAGCTGACTAAACCAACGCTAGTATTCCTATTGGATTTTTGATCAAGGTTGCTCCTGATTCAAACTTTCTGGGATAAGGATACTTGAGGGGTGAGTTCGAAGAAAACGTCTGGCAACAGCTTGTGCAATGTTGTCCTAAACGTTTCCTAGGTCTGAGTCTTTCAAACCGAGGCCTGACTCCTTGAGGAAAAGGCTTGGGGCAACTGGTTTCAGAATGTGTTTGCAAGTAGATTCAGTTCTTTGCAAGGAGGGATACTGACATAGCTTGCGACTCTCATGTTTGTAGATGACTCTGTTAGTATGGGAAGTGAAGGATATGAAGCCATCCAAAGAGCCTAGCCTTGATTACAGTGTCGGTTATCAATCATTTACATTGAGGTAGTCTGTGGAATATGGTGAATGGTCAAGCAGATCACAAGCTGACTGTATTTATCTCTAGGATCTGTGGCGCTTCCTTTCACTTCGAGTGATTTCACGTGCAGAAAACTCTCCTGAAGAAAGCGGAAACGATATTACAATCATCATTCTCTGAGGGAAGTCGTAAGAGAGAGAAAGATACCCATGTCACCACCGCTTGCCTCTATCAACATGGACAACACCCCTATCAATGATGTGTGAACTTAGATAGGGGTTCGAGGCGTTTGAGTGCCGTGTTGTGATTTGCTGTGTATTCTGGCTCCAGGACGATCCCTGCCCTTGAAAACACAACTCCCCCTCCTCCCCCTCAATCCATCCCCCTTGAATAACCGAGGAAGCTAGTCCAAGCAACATTTTCGTGTCTCACGCAAAAGCCCGTCAATAGACGGCTTTTACCACCGATATGTACGCCGTGGTAAAACACCGCTTTGCCAAGCACCATTGATGCTCAGCAAAAATGCCATCGGATCTAGGCGCCGATGACGATCTTTTTTTTTTCCTGCCTAAAAAAAGTTTTAGATCGGAACGTTCTTAGTAATCCCTTCCGGGTGCCGAAACCTGCATATTGGCGGCTCCATTGGTGCTCTTCGCTACTCTTAACTATAGACATTCTCTTTTAGGACATGTCACTTCAATGAACTGGGGACTGCTCATGTTTTCTCGCTGCATCTCTCAAGGGGTGTTTTTTCACTTTTGAGGGAGGCCCAGGGATCGTTGCTCCGGTGACACTGCAAATCCAAACGGGGAGGGCGTGGCCGGACGGGGTGGTTTCAGGGGGTCCAATAGAGGGTCTTCTTCTTCAAGGGGGGATCGGCAGATGAGGACATTCTGTATCCAGGAAACGTGATCTGTGATGCCGTGTGCATCGATAATAGGGCTTATCAAGTCGGTATGTCGAAGAAAGGGGGAGAGGTGTGAAGTCCCTCAGCTTGACATGAAAGATCTACCATTGGAACATAACACACTCCACCAACAAGTATATAAAGGGCTCTTGATAGGACCTCAAATCCTCTTTCCTCTCTTCTTCATCATCACCAACACCATCCAACCAAAACAATGAAAGGATCTCTCTTCCTCGCTTCCGCTGTCGCCGCAATGGCTCCGTTCAAGTTTGACGTTCTTCGTGGAACTGACCTCCACTCTGCTTTTAGAGGACGTATTCCACACTTGAGACACTTTAAGCACTCGACCACTACCCTCCAGCAGACTTCCACTGCGACTGCTGCTGGAACTGCTATTGCAACTGGCACTGCTACTTCCTCTGCTTCTGCCTCTTCCTCTTCTTCTTCTTCTGTCTCTGCCTCTGCCTCTTCCTCTTCCTCTTCCTCTGTCAGTGACGCTGCTACTGCTACTGCTACTGCCATTGAAGCTGACACTGACACCTACACTGGCGCAGACTTGACTCTTGACGATATTGGGGTCTACTTGTCCGGTAACATCTCTTTGTCTGGTCAGGTTATCAACGTCCTTGTCGACACCGGCTCCTCCGACTTGTGGGTCGTCGCTGCTGATGCCAAGTACTGTGAAGTCGGTACCAAGGCCCGTTCCAGTGCTTCTCGTTTCGGAAAAAGAGCAGCCTCTTCCCTGTACTCCTGTGACTCCACTCCTTCTGTCTCCACTGAGTCCAGAATCGTTGAGAAGGGCCTGTACGACACCTCCGACTTTTCTTCTCTTGATGAGTTCTTCTATATCAAGTATGGTGACCATAGCTTTGCTGAAGGTGTCTGGGGTCTTGGTGAGATCACCATTGGTGACACTTCTGTTCAGAACATGACTTTTGCCGCTGCCAACATCACCAACTCCACTACACCTGTCTTTGGTATCGGTTTGATGGGCAATGAGGCTTCTTCTCAGAGCATCATGAAGTCCCATGGTGGTGAGTTCACTTACCACAACTACCCACAGTTGTTGAAAGACCAGGGTCTCATCGACAAGGTCATGTATTCTCTCTTCTTGGATGAGGACAAGGCTACTGGTACCGTCTTGTTTGGTGAGATTGATGACACCAAGTACACCGGCGATCTCGTTGAACTTCCATTGGACAACATCTACAAGAGCTACGGCTACACCTCCCCAGTCACCTTCAATGTCATTCTCCAGGACATCACCGTCACCACTAATGGCGTGGAAGGAAGTGGTGTTCTCTCTGAGTCCGCTTCCGTCCTGCTCGACTCTGGTACTTCTGCTCTCTTGATCCCTACGTCTGCATACCAAGGCATCATCTCCGCTCTCAAAGCTACTTACTCCAGTCAGCTTGGTTTCTACACTGTCAAGTGCAGTGCTGGTGACACTGGTAGCGTCAACTTCAAGTTCGATGGTGTCACCATCGTTATGCCATTCTCGGAGATGTTGGTCGCAGCTGACTCTTCTGGTGAGACATGTGTTTTGTTCATGGAGGAGTCTTTGCAGGACGGTTCTATCACTTACAACATCCTTGGTGACCCATTCTTCAGAGCCGCTTACGTCGTTTACGACTTGGAGGATCTGACCGTCTCTTTGGCTCAGATCAAGGCTTGATCTTGGTCCAGTTGAATAACTGGTCCTGGTTCAGACCTTTTTTTGTCACTGGTTGACCTAATTATGGACAATACAAAAACAGTGTACAAAACCACTCTGTAGATCTATCTATATATCCTCTCTCTGCCCAGATCTCGAGGGCTAAATTATCTGCAAGTCAACCGTTGATCTGCAGTGCATGAATCGGCCGCATGCATATATTTACATATACCGACAGGCTACTCAGTCAGATGTCCCAAAGTGGCAATCTCTTATACAACAGCATATAGAAAGGCCTATCTATGCTCAGAAATATAGTGTGGTGTTGGGGAAGGCACAATGTTGTCGGCTGTTGTCGCTGGTACTATATATATATATGATCGAAAGAGGAAGACGACGATGCGCGGCGAGAAAATATGCACTTCTTGAAGGAGTGTTTTATTGATTTTAGGTTATTAAAAGTTGTTGTCTTGCATAGTTAAATATATGAATATAACCCTCAAGACGTTCAATAAGTATCTATGTGCTTTTTAGGGATTCAATTTTGTCTTGCGGGGGATTGCTCACAGTGCTAGATGTTCGTAACTGACACCTCACTGCAACTTGACAATGCCTCTCGATAATTGAAAATGTGAATTTCGGCTGATGATATTGTGTGATGTTAGAATCTATTGATAGCACTCTACTGACTCATCTACTGGAATTTTATGATATATGTACCGCAAATGTTTTTCAGTTATACGACAACATGTGTCAAAGTACTGCACTTCGCGCGCCCTGTCATCTCTACTTTCCTATTCCTATATTTATGAAACAGATATGTAGACTTCACATGTACTGTTCTTATACAATGAAACTATGTTCTGTAGCTAAGCTCGTTTGTATGACATAAGTTACAAGCATCCATTACTCTTGGATGAATAATCACATGAGAGCATCCAACTCATCTAATTCATCCAATTCAGCCAACTCCATCTGTTCTTGATGTGTCAACATTTCATGGTCCCCATCCGCATCAACCTCATGTATGTGATCTCTGCGAGACAGTTGTTCATTTTGGAATTCTTGCAACTGTTTCAAATCCCAAATGGAAACACCTTCTTGATCCTTTGGATCAGTAGGTTGTGCCATTGCCCTTAGGAAATGTTTAGCATTGGCAACACCCATATCTGTTGACAGATTTGTATCGGCATCACTAAGACCTTGTGCTATCCATTTTGGTAATTGTCCCTTTTTACGTGCAAAACGACGATCTGCGAGAACCATGACTCCATAATCGTCCTTACCACGCAAAACTCTTCCCAAACATTGAGCAGCATGTCTCATGGCGTCGAAAGAGAGGAAGTCATTCTCTCTGATTTGGTAATGATCTCTTAAGAACTCCAGACGTGCTTTGAGGATTCTCGATTCGGTATATTGGAAGGGAATACCAATCATGAGCACAGTACGACCATATTGATGATCGAAATCAATACCTTCGGAAACTTTACCACGAGCAACAGAGAGGAGGACAGCACCTCTACCATTGGAACAAGCAGTTCTATAAGTCTCAAGGGCAAGTGCCGTTTCTTGGGCATCTGGAGTTTCGACGAGAATCAACTTATACTTCCAGACTTCATCCAAAATACCCATATTTTGCCACATGGAAATGATACTCTCCATATAGAGATATGAAGGGAAGAAAACAACCATACCATCGGGTGTAATTTTCGAGAATTCAATGAGTAAAGAACCATAGTTTCTCACAATACTTGGATCGTTTCTGATTTCAAATCTGGATGAAATTGCAACTTGATCTGACCCTTTTGTCACAATCATTGGTAAGAAAGATTTTTTTGCCAATGTCATTGTATATGATTCTTGGATCACAGTATCAAAGTTCAACATACGTGGATACATATCCAATGGAGAGATGGTACCAGAAGTGATAACAACCGCGTGGAATTTTTCAAAGATGGGTTTGATCGCAATAGATGCATCCAGACATGTGAATCTCAACATTGGATTGGGGACAGATGCACCTTCTGTTTCATATGGTTCAAGGATTAATTGGAAACCTTGTTCGTATGTTGACACCAACGTGGCAAAAGTAGCAATGTCTTTTAATGCGGCGTATTCTTCCACATCTGTGATTTCAAGTGTTCTGACCAAGAGGGATAATCGTTCGGAACAGAATCGTAAGGGTTTCCTCTCGATGAACGTCAACTGTTTCAAATGTTGGAGGAATGTTGTTGGAGTTTCTGAAATGACATTGAGCACTTTCATTCTGGTTTTGAGATATTCAATAAATCTCTTCATGAAGGCGACAAAGTGTTCTGCTCTTCTGATATTACCAGGGACGGCCTCTTTCAAAAGGTCTTCCGAAAGCACAGGCGTTTCCATCATATCGGTGTCATTGGCATTATTGATGATCTCTGATGCAGCAAGACCCTGCACAAGCTTGTCATACTCATCCTGGAGCTTTTTTGAATCTGTGGCTTTGACCTCATCGATCCTTTGGCTCAATGTAACGGCACCTTTGGTAGCCTTCTTCAGCATATCACTTGTGATGTCAATAGACAGGGACTCGATACAGACGTTATCGATGTTGTGTGCCTCGTCAAAAATGATAATGGCGTCCTTGGACAGCTCTCGTGAGACTCTCTCAGAGATCTTTGGGTCAAGCAGGTAGTGATAGGAATAAATGATGATGTCGCAGAACGGGATCATTCGACGGACAGTAAAGTATGGACATGTCTTTTGGTCTTTGCAATAGTTTGTGAGTGAATCAAACGAGTAAACACCGGGAGGAACGAGGTTATCGGGCTCCATTTCGTACAAATTCTCGTGGAACTCACACAACTGTGCAGTCTCATCGCCTTCTTGTAACTTCGCCTTTGACAATCCATTGGTCATTCTTCTGCACTTTTCATCCACAAGGGTTCCCTTCTTCTCCTTGCTAACTGTTGGGTGTAAACAAAGGTTCTTTCTAGAGGTCAATCCGAGTCCCCTGAAGTCCTCAACGTAACCCAGTTCCTTCGAACGGTATTCCATCAAGTTGTGCAGTTCGATCAACGCCTTCTCAATCTCCGACATCGTACGCGAACAGTAGATGATCTTGCGGTGTTCCTTGTAGTGCATCTGGTACGCCACCGTCAGCGACAGCAACGAAACGGTTTTCCCAGTTCCCGAGGGCATCTCCAGGATACTGTTGCCTCCAACGTCCAGCGTCTTCTTGATGTCCGACATGTACGCATACTGCTCCGGGTATATCCGGGGGTAAGGGAACAGCACAGGGAGGTCGTCAATGAAGAACTTCATATATCTTTGTGTTTTTTTACTGTTGAAGAATTGGGGAATTGAAAAAGGGTATAGCAACATCTCCAAATATTTTGGTTTAGAGAGATGGCTGATGTTTGTGTGTGGCGCGTACCGTTTCGCGAAGCTTAGTCATCCACTCTTTTATATTACGTAATCATATTGCATTGATTACATAATCACATAGAATCAAGCTCTTCACACTAAAGTAAGTAATACAGTTTGTTTGTTTTCTCCCATTCCTTTAAAAAAAACAATAGACTAATTATACAATTGGATCCCACTTTATGTCTTCTTTTTTGGGGGGAGAGAGTAATTTCGTTATCGTCGTATAGCTTCTTCTTCTTCTTCTTCTTCTTCTTCTTGACACACATATCAAACAAGTGTCTTCACCTCAAAGAATCTCTTCAAGTAGTAGATCTGGAAGATGGAGTTTGCACCAACGATGATCAATTGGAACATGGACCACCATTTGACACGAGAGTTTGTGGATTCGGCGGTGTTTCTGTGTGTTCTCTCACGCACAACAATGTAACTCTGTTCATTCTTCACCGTGTTTGTCAACGTGGCCAATCTTCTCACCGCACCGTCCAAGCTCTCGTTGTTCGGATCGTTGACGTCCACATACACGACTCCGTGCACGTTGAAAGAGACATCTTTAGAATCAATCGACGAACGTTCATTGGAGAAACAGTACGAATGTTTACCCTTTTCGGTGGCCTTGACGGAGGAACTTCCGTGCGAAACGTCTCTCTGGGTCTCCAAGATTCTGCCGGAGGGCGAAGCGATCCAGAAATCACCCGAGAGTTGGTCTTTAGAACGGGCATCTCTGTTACCAAACTGGAAGGAAACAGCCAATTCGTCATTCTTCTTGATGTCTTCGAAGAAGCACACTTTGCCATTCGCCGGCAACACAACGTTGTGTGCGGAGACCACCGCAAGGAGCGCAAACAGGATTACAGAAGCAGCGTTTCTGAGCATTTTTGGGAGAGGTGGAGGTGGAGGTGGTGAAGGGTTACGCGTTTTAATGTTGAAGAAAACAAAACAGCGCGTTGTCCTTTTTGTGTTTTTTTTTTTCTGGACCAGAATTCGCGAATTGGATCAATAGGACCCTTTTTGTGTTGCCTTTTTTTGTGGCACTTTCCTATATAAGTATATATATATATATATATATGGGCCTGTTTTTCCTTTTACAAGACAAGAGAATGCAATCTATTAACAAACACATAAAACTTTACTTTCTTCTAAAGGAGGAACCCTCGGTCAACTTGGCTTTTCCCCCCGTTGGTTGTGTCAGAACAGAAGCACAGGAGTCGCACGTGACAGCAGTCTGAGCGTGGGAGAAGACGGTGGTGATGTTCAAACAACCTGGGCACTTGACATCCATGAAGAAGGATCTTGGAGACTGAACAAGAGTCTTGAGCTTGTGCTGCTTGGCCTCAGAGGCGGCGGATGGGTGCAACAAATCTTGAACCAAAACCTGTATTGTGATCTGTTAGTAATGGGTTGTTGAGTGTGGTGGGGGGCTCTGTGCACTCAAATATGGAGTTATGGGATGTCTGGTTTGTCTATGTGTCTTGATTCACCATTTGTGTGGGGGTGGGTTTGTATGATGTGGTCGTGTGACAAGTGATGTATATGTATATCGGGATAATCTCCACCAAAAAGAAAAAGGGTATGACTAGTTTGACATCACGTATTTTGTTATGACCATTTAATTGGCTGCAAAAGGCCACTTTCAGCTTCAAATGTTGAACAATCATTGTAAACATTGTGTCACACTATGTCTTCTGTGTGGGGAAGAAGAGTTCTCTCTCTGACACCTGTCATTTTTTTCTTTTCGATTTGAATGCTTTGGTGTTTTCAAACGTCAAACTCATTGAACATTAACACTATCCATCCTTGTTGAAATTGAACCTCTATACCTCCATTTATAACGGTTACGTCTTCTTGATCTCCATCAAAAACTCTGCGCGTCATTAAGGGATATCTTCCGAAAATTCACTCAAGATCACTAAAATCCACACCTCAGAATCCCCTCCAGAAGTCCCCCACAAAGTTCAAATAACACATACCATATTGATCTGCTTTGTTTTTTCTTTTGTTACACTAAATCAAACCAAAAAAAAGAATCGCCACATCAGCTCCTTTCATTTTCAACTGCTTTTCAAATCGTCGAAAAGTAGAAAAAACCTACCAAAATTCTCCCCAATCAGGAAACCTTCCAAATCAGGCGAGATGAGCCGGTTAGCGCAGCATATCTCGAATACTTCCATTTCTAGATTTTCCGGGGTCGTGTGCCCTCGGAACTGCGCTCTTTTTCTTTTTTTTTGGGTTTCCGGAGCTGAAGCAGTCACATGTTGGTGTTCGGGTGTGTTAAAGATATGGGTAGTGTGGGTGGTGGTTTTTGTCATTAATGTCATTCATGTCAATAGAGGAGGTTGGTGAATTGGTTATCCGTAGTTTGTAAGAAGTTTCAATCAACTTTGTTGTTGTTTTTTTAGACTTCTTTTGGACATTCCCATTGACTTTCAACCTATCTGTCAAAACACGTATGTATTGCCCCATGTGATAACAAAAAAAAAGTGTCATGCTTGCAGATAACCGATTCTTTTCTCAACTAAACCTTTGATATTAGGTTTTTTGGGGCCAATAATCTCCACATATCTTCATTAAAAAAAGTATCTCAATATAATATATCAATATAATATAACATGTAGAATCATACAAATACTATTGTATAGTTTTGCATATCTATACATCACTTGCCTTCCGTTTGTTATCAGGTCATGACATTGGAGCATTATCTATCACCCCCTGTTCACATTCACACGTTTTAAATCTACACACTAGTACAAAGTCTCGGCACTAGAATAACTAGAGAGATAACAAGGATTATCATTTCTTAAAGACACAAACAATATAAAAAGATCACAAACAATAAAAAAGAGAAAATAGTGTACACAAAACCACATCATGCCACAAAACCACAACAGTAACACACCCAATTGATAGATAAAAAAGATCAACCTACATTCTCACTCAAAACCACAACAACGAATATGTTCCCATCCACAATCAGATCCCCACAAAAAAGAAAGTCCCTGAGCACTTCTCACTTCAAGTATCCATACAGCTGACAGATCCGCAAAAAATAAACCCAAGTATAAATATATATAAAGCTCCTATTCAGAGGGGGGGTGTATGTTTATCAAGCAAACCAGGGGGAATCCCAAAACAAGATGTGAAACTCCTGTATAGTCCGTTATGTTTTTCTTTTTTGTTTAGAACGTTAAAAATCAACCAGCAAAATGAATAAGAGCAAAATGAACTGAAGTTCAAGTGGCGACATATAAGAAAGAGTAATATAGCACTTGAATTCGGGTAGTATACAGGGTCAAGGGGAAGGAGGAGAAGGACGAGGAGGTGTATGAATACCAGCAACTATCTCAAAATGGACTTATAAATGCCGTGGAGAAGGGAGGGGAGGAAATATGTTTTAGGCATTCATGGGAGTAAAAAAGGAGTGATGGTGATGGGTGATGATTGGGTGATCTTTCAAAGACACCAAAGAGAGAAATAGGGGATGAGTTGTTGGTGAATTGTTGGGGAACTGTGTGTTATTGTGAATTGCGTGATGGAATGGATGGACATTGAAGGGATGTAAAAAAGATGAAAAGAAAAAAGGATACGATGATGATGATAAGAAAGGGTTGTTGCGGGGAAAGGCCTCACTTGCTGGCCTTCTTCTGCTTTCTTGGTGGAGTCACACTTCTGTTCTGTCCAACAGCATTGTAGTTGTACCTTGGTTTCTTCTCAGCCGGTTTAAGGATCTGGAAAGAACACAACAAACTTTCATCCACACTCATCATTGCTCCGGCATTGTCAAACTCACCACAATAGTTTGGGGCACTGAACAGCGTCACAAGCTGTCTCTTACTAAAGAACTCATAACCATCTTCAACAACTTGATGCGCTCTACAAATGAGGTCCATATCGTGTTTCTGAAGGAATCTCGAAACAACGTCTGGTCCAAAAGTGAAGGAGACACCACGATCGTTTTCACTCCATCCGGTAATGTCTTTATCTGGGTCTGACCAAAGAAGGTCACAAAGCAATCCCACATCTGGAATATCTGTAGGTCTCATGACTCGTCTGATCTGTTCCATGGAGTTGAGGTCTGGAGAGAGACCTCCGTGCATGGTGAAGATCTTCTCGTCAATGATGGCGGCGATCGGAAGACAGTTGAAACAATCCGTAAACGTCTTCCAGAGCTTGATGTTGTACCTTCTCTTGCACTCGTCGTAGAAGCCGTAGATTCTATTGATGGAGGCGCACTCGTGGTTGCCTCTGAGAATGAAGAAGTTCTCCGGGTATTTTATCTTGTAGGCGAGCAACAGACAAATCGTCTCCAGGGACTGTTTTCCTCTGTCCACGTAATCGCCCAGAAACAAGTAGTTAGACTCTGGCGGGAATCCGCCGTATTCAAACAGTCGTAAGAGGTCGTAATATTGTCCATGGATATCACCACAAATCTTGATAGGGGCCTCCAATTCCAGCAGAATTGGCTGCTGAATGAAAATCTCGCGCGCCTTTTTGCACAGGAAACGGATCTCGTACTCTTCAAGCTCCACCGGTTGGCCCGGGCGGGAGCCTCTGACTTCGAGCAGTCTGTCGACGATGGAGTCGAGGTCGGCGTCTGGTTCGTCAGCCATGGCAAAAAAAAAACAAACAAGAGTGGGGGTGTGTGTGAGAGGGTGAGAGAGGGTGAGAGTGGGCGGGTGGCGCGGTTACAAAAAGAGGCGGCAGCGGCAAGAAGAAGAAAGCTTGAGCTGAGGGGGGAAGGCGCTTCCTTAAGTTGTGCTGTGTAGTGTAGTGCTTTCTTTGAAGAGGGGGGATAATAAAAAAAAGGGGGGCCTTTTATCTGTTCCCTTTTTATTAGTCTCGCTGGTCTTTTCGCCGGGCGCGTGTGGGCGGTGTGTGTTTGTGTGTCTGCGTGTTTTTTTTATTTGGTTTTTTTTTACCCTGGAAGGGGGGGAGGGGGGAAGACAGCGAAAAAAAGAGGGAAAGGCCGGGTGAGAAAGTTGCGCTTTTGTAAAAAAAAAAAAAAAAAAAAATATAATTCCACACACTATTTTTTTTTATTTTATTTTCATTGCCTAATCGGGAAACTTCGCGAAAATGTGAAAAGCAAAAAAGAAAAAGGGGGTTACCCGGCAGTCGGATATCGGAAGCGAACCCCGAGGGTATATAGATAAAGCGGAGGAGGAGGAAGGGACTACATATGTCTCTCTCTCTCTCTTTTTGTTGTTTGTTAATTTTATGAGCATATGACCACTCAGTTCAAAAACACATACCATTTACGGAAAGTAGCAGACACATCGGCACAGCCATGTGCTTTTTGTTACAAGCCTACAACCTCTGTGCTCATCACAAGTGATGGATCGGCTGACTTCTTCTATACATGTGACGTTCATCTCGTGGATACAAACTTTGCAACTCCAATCCATTCACAGGAGTATTTGGATGCCCAGGCAAAGAGACAGGCTCTAGAAAGGGAAATGGCGGTGCTAAAACACCGTTGGGATGAGAAGAATCGATATTCTGCTTGGGAGAAAGTTGTTAGTTATGCCAAATGGAACAAAACTTCTAAATTAGAGGATGAATCTCAAAAAGAAGAAGAAGAAGAACAAGAACAACAAGACAAGAAGCCAAAGAACAACGAGGAAGCTGAAAGAGCAGATAGAAAGAAACTAAGATCACTACACTCGGAATCAACAGATCTCGACCAAGTCCTTGCAAAACCACCAAGAGTTTTCCAACTAAACAAAGATATTTACAAAATGAGACTCGATAAGAAAAAACCAAAACCTCAATTGGATACTACAGGAGTAAGTGATCTATCCATGTTCCCCTCAGTACCCAAGAACTCGCTAAATTAGAGAAAACACAAGTCATTGTCCATTTTAATTAAACGCATTCAAGATTTCCTGAAAGTATTCTTTATCCTCATCCGCAATTTCCAATCCAGTGGAAAGCGGCCCTTCAATATCATCTCCTCCAAATACTGTACTCCCGGTATCTGTACTCAAAACCTCACCTTCATCATCATCCTCTTCCTCCTCTTGAACCGACATGGCATCAATATCAGGATTCATGATTCTCAACTTTGAACGTCGTTTACTAGAAACCAACACTTGTACATCCCTATCCCCAAGAAACTCATCAATCTCTTTTTCTTCATCATAACTAGATGAGCTCAGGGATGAAAGCATGCTGTTTCGACTCTTGTTACTCAATTGAGTCATAGTGGATAGTTCTTGTCTATCTGGATAATCCTCAGGATTGGCAAAAGGTCCAGAAGATCTCGTATGTGAATATGTGGTTGTTGTTGGTCTAACGACTTTTTGGAATAGTTGTAATGGAGTTCCAGAATGATATGTTGAACCTGAATTTGGTCTTGAATTTGGTGATGCTTGAACTGGTGTCTTTCCTTCGAATGAAAGATTATCATGAGAAACCTTATGTTTTGGTGTTGTTGGTATAATCGTCATACTCCGTCTGAATTCATCACGTTTGGCAGTCCAGCTGGAAATACTGGCTTGGTCATAAGACATGGCTTTGAGGTATTCGTCAGAATATTCAGTGCTGGATGTACTGGATTGATCGTCATCCATTGTGGATGATTTGTATCTTTTCCAAAGGAACCAACCTATAACACAGAGAATGGTAATGACAATGATAGGAACAGTTGTTCCAACAATAATTGATGTCTTGTTGTTTTCGTGTTTTGTCTCTTTGACTGGTATTGTGGTTGATGTAGCTGTTGGTGTAACAGAGATAGCACTGGATTTTGAAGAAGATGAAGTTATAATCGAAGATTTCAGAGAAATCGACGATGAAGATGACATGACTGTAGAACTCGAAGATGACATGTGCGTAGAACTCGATGATAGAGAAGACGAAGACGATTCATATGTCAATGATTCAACCTCTTCAAATGACTTGACTCCATACAACTTGATATCATAAACCGATCCATCACGTTTCTTCCCACTTGATTTCACTATAGATATGAGAGTCTCATCAATAACAACACCTCCAAGACAGTCATTAACTGAAAACTGTCCCATAGATGTCTTATTCTCCCACATCCAATTACTAGTCATATTGAGACTCATCACATAGGGGCTTGCCATGCTAGATCCCAGTGTTCCTCCAATAACCAAAACACTCTCGACATCTGTTGCTTCAGAGCTTTGAAAAACAGGAAGTACCAATGGATTAACTCTCGAGTTGACGTTAAAACTGGCTTGTGAAACGGTCTTGAAAGTCCATGATGCATATTCCCAAACTGCAATCTGGAACATACTAACCCATCCTGATGATGCTTTACCACCAATGAGAATATTAGACTTTGCCTGTGTGTCAAGTATAGCATTCGATGCTCCATAGAATGACGTTGGCGCCACTGATGTCATGATGGATTGGAGTGTGTTGTGTTCTGGATTAAACTCCAACAGACGATTAGTGATTGAGTCGGATTGACGACCACCATAAATGTATATGAACTGGGACTCCGAGTCCAGATCATAAGAAGTCATGATGGTGGATTCATCGTAATATTGTGTTGTATTTGTGGAAAGAGTAGTGTTGTAATCCACTTCATCCCAATCTAGATCTTTGTCAAGTTGGGCTATGGTCATGGTATTATCACCTTGATAAAAGGCGAATAGTACTCCATTTGCAAGTGCTAAGGAGTAGTTTCCCGAGGTCGGTGGTGATATTGTCGAGCTTGAACCGATTGATTGTCCCGTTGTTAACACATCCGAGTAATCCAGCTCTATTAGATCATCGGTAGATAGTTTGAGATATGCCTTATTTGTTGATGGAGATAATAGCGTATCCCACTGTGCCTGAACAGCTGAAACCAGCGCCAGTAATAAAAGCCTCATTGTACCTTTTTGTTGTTTGTTGTTTGTTGTTTGTTTTGTTCTGTCTGGTATCCCCGGTGTCAACGCAAGGGGAAGAAAAAAAAAAGGTTCTCGGATGGGGGAAGTTGATGACGCACGAAAAGTAAACAAAGGCGAGTCCCAAAGCGGTAATGACATAGCCGGATATGTGCGCAGTCACGTTTTCAAACCTCGGATATTACATGCTTACGTAAGATATGTGCTGCCTTTTCCACAATAAAAAGACGAGAGAACAATCCGATAAGAAGAAGAAGAGGGGGGAAATGATGAATAGGCGTTTTTTGTTTTTTGGAGTGACGTAGTCGTAATATTTTGCTTTAGCGAAGGAAGGCTAAAAGTTGTGTGGGCGGTGTTGCTTATTGTCTGTCCCTGCCCCTCTACCCCTCGAGCAATACAGCAAACTGGAATAGGATCAAACTCAAAACTCAAAACTATACTTCTATAGAAGCTCTTGTTTTTCATAACGATATCTCTCACACACACTAGAAAAGAACCGAATCTCTTTTTACGCAGCGGTCGAATCTATTTCTCCACAGCGAGCGCGGCAAGTCAAAAAAGAGTCACCAAAGCCGCACACTCCACACTCATCAAACCCTCTTCTTGATATAACAAAAAAATAGAGGAGAACGCCCACACACCAACCAATTTGGGCGCAGATTTCAGATTTCACCGATCGATTACATCCACAGCCTTTTGTACACCCTCATCTTTCAGCCGCCCTGCTTTTGCTCGCTAGCCGCCCGCTGCTTTTTCTCCCGCCATGGACAGCGAAACGAGGAACCGCTCCTCCAGCCAGAGTTCCATGAAAGGATGGGCGCTGCCCCAGAAGGCGACGCTCTCGCCGGCCCAGGTCTACGACAAGTCTGTCAGCACTCTCCAGACCAACTCGCTGGCGGTGCCGCGTGACTACTGCGACACTGCATCGTCATCACGGGCCACTTCAGCGTCATCGTCGCACGCCACCAATCTCAACTCCACGGCAACGACAAACGAAGAACTGCTATCACTGTCTTCAGGGAAAAGTCTTGCTCGTGCGCTTCATCGCCCAATTGACTCGCCGCCACGCTCACCCAGATTGCACGCCCACAGTAACTTCACAGTGGCGGGATCGCCATACTCATCGACCGATTCCCTGATATCCCTCGTGGAGCGCCAGCAACAGAACAAAATCAGCAATCCACTCCACCAGAGGACACTCTTTGGGAACACAGGTGCGATTGCACCGGTGCAGAGGAGAGCAACGACACCTGAAACGGGAAGGCGCTCATCAACGGCATCTCTCCTTGCCGTACTACAAGGACACCAAATGAAGAGAGTCAGCGATAGCAGTACGATACCTTCCGTGAAGTCCCCACTGCATTCGTCGATTGATGATGATTCCAGAAGACTCAATCCACATCATAACCCACATCATGTGCATTCCTCCCCGTCGGTTAAGGAATCCAAGACTGTATCCCTCGAGTACGATCCCGTTTCGAGAAAGAAGATGCTCAACTCATACGAAATTGTCAAGGAGATTGGAAGAGGTGAACACGGTAAGGTAAAACTTGCCAGACATTTGGAGAATGATGAACTTGTTGCTATCAAGATTGTGGATCGTAAAGGTCCCAAGAGATCGTTCAAGCCCGGTTCATCACATGAAGAAAAGATCAGAAGAGAGATTGCAATCATGAAGAAAATCAACCATCCAAATGTTGTGCAGTTGAAAGAGGTTATGGACGATGTCAATTCAAGAAAAATCTATTTGGTGTTGGAATACTTGGAGAAAGGTGAAGTCAAATGGCAAAAGTCTAGGGACGTTCCAATGATGGACTTGAAGGAATCAATGCAAGTCTTTAGAGATGTTGTTCTTGGATTGGAGTACTTGCATTATCAAGGGATTGTTCACAGAGATATCAAACCAGCCAATTTGCTCATTGCACGAGATGGATCCGTCAAGATCTCTGACTTTGGTGTATCCTTTGCATCTTCGCTCAAGACTGGGGAAGAGGATGATTACGATCTGGCAAAGACAGCTGGTACACCTGCGTTCTTGGCCCCAGAGTTGTGCCAACCGGTCACTGGAAATGAGGATGTTGCACACCCTAAGATCACTTACAAGATTGATATCTGGGCATTGGGTGTAACCTTGTACTGCTTTTTGTTCGGAAAATTACCATTCTGGGCCACGAGTGAGTTTGAATTGTTCGATGTTATTTACTCCAAGGACTTGGTATTTCCAGATGCTTTTCCTAGCTATTTTACAGAGCAGGATACTGTGGATTCCAAGGACTTGTTGATGAAGATCTTGGATAAGGATCCAAAGAGAAGACTCACAATTAAGGAGATCAAGAATCACCCACTTACATTGAGAGATTTGTCCGAAACAGAAGCTCAGACATACACTGAAGAACAAAAGTCATGTGAATGCAAGATTGCCGTTTCCAAAGAAGAAGTCCAGGTTGCTGTTACAGGCCTGGGGAGTAAGCTCCGTCGTGGATTCGTCAAAGCGCTGAAGTTTGCTGGATTCCAAACCAAGTTACCACACACTGAACCGGTCACTCCTGCAGCATCTGATCCCATACGTTGCAGCACAATGGCATGTCATCGTCGTGTGAAATCTGGTGATGTGAATTGTGAGACGCACGCCAACGTTGAAGGTGACTTATTCTTGAACAAGGGCTCTGCTCTGAACTCACTCAACAATATCTTCAACGACGACAAGAGAAAGTCCAGTACTTCACTGTCCAATGTCGTCACCTCCAGAAGTATATCCACTGCTCCTTCGGACTCGATGTCCAACGATTCTTCTCTGTCCCGTGGTACTCAGTTGGTTTCTCTTCCAGTGAATGCCAGTTTTGCTTCATTGGATTCCATTTATTTGGACAACTACGCACCTTCTTATGGATATACTGGTACTGCTGCTGATGCAAGGGCGCATTCTCTAACCAAGGGTGGGTCTAGATCTGATGTATTCAGCAAAATGAGTGACTTTGAGTTGAACAAGACTGTAAAGAAGAAGGGTGATGATGCCATTCCTCCTCATGTCCACCCAAAGTTCGTCCTGAATGATGACGACGAAGATTGTGGAAGTGATCAGCATAATGAGCTTGAAGATGAGTATGAACTGGATGATGCTAATGACAGACTCTCTGAGATTTCTGTACCTTCATATCTTATTCAAGACCTTGGTGGGAATGCCCCAGAACCTCAGAAGATGCACACGAGAACTTCGGGAAGTTCAAAGTCTTCGAGGTTGCCTACACGTGGAGCACCAAAGTACAGTTTCTTTGAAACGTCTGATGATGATGATGATGAAAGTGATGAAGGTCCACATTACGTCGTTGATGATTCTGGTCCAGAAGTGATCTTTGCCGACTCGACCGATGATGAAGCAGAAATTGTTTCCGACAGCAACTCCTCCTCTTATATGCCAACAACGATGCACAGACACCGTTCTGCCGATGCTGCAGCGTATCATCACCATTCTTCCTCTTCCGATGACGATGACGACCTGACTCTTTCGTTCTCCAACCGTCTCAATCTCTCACGAACGCCAACCCGAGACCGAGTCGCATCTCCACTGTCCCACAATGCACCAAAGACGCCCATTTCCAATGCGAATGCCCATTTGATTGCACTGGCACATCCACTACAGTACTCTAACCACTACAATCGAGTGCATCCCCAAGTTACCCAACACAAGGCACCGGACAATAGAGGAAGAAGCAACAGTATCACTGTCGGGCTGCTGAAACGTTCATCGGGTGCTCAAACTGACGAACTGCATTGAAGTAATAACGAATGAATGAGCATATGATCTATATCTGTTGTAGGGGGGCTTTTGTTTACTTTTCGCGAACGTAGTTTTGATCTTCGTATGACGTAGTTTGACCTCTTCACTTACTTTCTATTCAAAGCGAAAAGAGCTATGAGAGGCCTTATACATTTGACACGGCGACTCGACATACGACGTGGTGTGGCTGGTGTTGTTGTGTTGAGTATTGTGCTGTTGGTGGTGTTGAACTTCTCAGGGGATGACTACGCTCAGCCTCTCCAAGCCATGAGCGACAAGCTTGAGTTGATCAACGCGCGGATTGAGAACTGGAAGATGATTGCTGAGTATGAAGCAGATACGCATGTGGAAAGTGTGACATTGATGGAGGCACCTGCTCCCACAGAAATGGCTGTGAGTGAAGAAGAAGTTGTTCCGGAGCGGAAGAGAGGAGCGTTAATCATCTTTGCCAGGAATATGGACTTGAGTAAAGTGTTACAGACGATGAGAACTGTTGAAGATCGGTTCAACAAGAGGTATAACTATGACTGGGTTGTTCTTGGTGATGCTAGCCATTCGCAAAACTTCAAGAGAATGGTTCATTCACTTGGCTCGGGTGAAGTCAAGTTTCACACCGTTTCACGAAGAACAGTGCTGAACTACCCGGCCAGTGTCGACAAAACCAGGCTCAAGGAATCGAGGAAGATGCTGAGGCAGAAGAACGTGAACACGGCCAAGGCACAGAGAGTGAAGCATCTTCAAAGGTTCTGGCTCAAAGATTTGTTCAACTTGGAAGTGCTGGATGGGTATGACTATTTTATGAGAATCGAGACTGGATCTCTTCTTTCGTGTGATATTGGGTTTGATCCATTCCGCTATATGGAGGAGAAGGAAAAGACATATGGGTTCGGGTTTGCCCAGAGAAGTGAGGTGAAAGGGTACCCTTCATTATGGAGTAAAACGCTCAAATACATTGAGGAGAACCCCTCCGACATCTCCCCAAAACACATGATGGAGTTCATGTCCGATGACCAAGGCGAGACTTTTAACGGGTGTCAAATCCGTACAAAGTTCGAGATGGGAGATCTCAGGTTCTTCAGATCAGAAGCGTATCAGAAGCTGGCTGGATACTTCGATGAGACTAATGGGTTGTACTATGAAGCTTGGGATGATTCTACCATTAGGACTATCGGAGTCACATTACTCCAAGACAGAAACAAGCTGTTGTTCCTCGGCAGTCTTGGGTTCAATGATAATGAGGCCAGAATGAACTTAAAACAGTGTCCGTTTGAGAGATCTGTGAGGCTGAAAGCTCATTGCACGTGTAATCCCGTGGATGATATCACATGGGATGAATCGAGTTGTATTCCGAAATTCTTTGAGGTAAATAACTTTAAAATCCCTGAGGATGTTGCCCAGAGACTGGATCACAAGGCTGCTGTCGAAGAAGCCCGGAAAGCACAGGATGAACAACGCAAGTACGAAGAAGAACAGTTAAGACTCGAAAAGGAGAGAGAATCACAGGAGATCAAGAAGTTGATGGAGGAGAACAAAGAGCCAGATCCTGAATTGGAGGAACAGGAAGGCGAGAGAATCCTTCCTGGTGAGGATGAAGTTGATTTGAACGACTAAATTGCTGGGGTGCTTATATAGTTGTAAGGGTGCAATTTTGTGGGGGGAAGGAGGGTACCCCGTATGACGTTAAGGTTTTTGAAAAGGAACTTCCGTAAGAAATCGTCCTATGAAGCAAGAAGAAGCGCCTTCTAGATTAGAATGTGTCCTAGATTAAAAGGACGTTAGCAGTCCCTGTGTGCCGAAAAGGAGAGTGGCAGACTACGATATGACTAACAATTTCAAGTATACTGATGTCTTTTCCGACTTCACCACACAGATACCATTAGAAGTAATCCAATAGCTAAGAGAAAGACATGGTATGCCTCTCAAAAACGCAAACATAACTAGACTATATACTTGAACTAAGACCAGGGCTCATAACCATTCGAGTGTCCGGTGGGATCCCCCAAAATCCCCTTGTCCATCCTCCCCCTCCATATCCCTTCATATCCCTTCATATCCTTTCATTCCAGGGCCTCTTCCCAGCCCCAGGGCCTTTAGTATCCCCCAGATCCCCCTGTGGTCCCAGAGTTGCCAGCCCCAGAGCCCTTAGTAGCCCCAGGGTGACCACCCCCAGAGCCCTTTGTATCCCCCCCCAGTTCCCTCTGTAGCCCCAGGGTTGCCAGCCCCAGGACTCTTAGTAGCCCCAGGGTTGCCAGCCCCGGAACCACTCTCATTCCCCTCTGTGGCCCCAGGGTTGCCAGCCCCAGGACCTTTTGTATCCCCCGGTTCCCCCTCTGTGGCCCTGGGGTCGCCACTCCCAGAGCCCATTGTATCCCCCAGTTCCCTCTTTGGCCCCAGGGTTGCCAGCCCCAGAACCATTTGTAACCCCAGTGGCTTTGACCAAGTGCTTCAAGACAATCCTCAGCAAGATATTGTTCTAGGTACCAGCAAAACCGTGTAGTGACAACAACCTGTAGTGACAACAATGAGAAAGAGAGGACAAGAAAGGGAATGATGGATCGAAAGACGCTGTGACAAGATCGGTGATGTGATGTTCTGAGTGCGTTGGGAGAAGAGAGGAGGAGGAAGGGAGGGGGGAAAACTTTGGGGGGAATTTATTCGCACATTCGTTTTTGTGTCACTTGTGGGGAAAAGTAAACACATGTGAAAAAAAGCAATTCCAGAAGGGGAAAGTCGGCCGGGTAACACTATAGAAGAGATATAGACTATTGTTAATACACATTTATATCATTTACATATACATGAATACACATTATTTTGCAATTTTCTCCTGTTATTCCACAGCGCCAGACAAGAGGCCAAATTTGAAGGACTCGCGGTAGTGCAAGGATAATTCAGCGCCGCTTGGAACCTCGACTGCCAACGCTCCAAGGAGCACTACCTTGTTGCTCGTCGACCTCGGAGACATACATGTTTAGTAACCTAAAACCAAAATTAAACTAGCTGTGACCAACAGCTTATTGAAAGGTCACAAAACACTAACAACTGGCTTAAAATCAACGTAAGTAAGCACTCTGCTTATGGCCGGGAGGAGCCCAAAAATAGAGAAGTATCGAGTATTGGATCCGACTTAGTAACTATAAATCTCACCTACCATACGAAACGCAATCCTGGACTCACAAACGGCTAGCATCATCATCTCGAGCCTGTCAGGAATTATCCAAGTACCGTCAGAGTTTGGAATCACCGGCCACATTTGAAGATGTCCAGGTGTTCACAGACACAAAGATTTTGTTGGCAGAAGCATCATCATATACCGATGACACCGAAGATCAGGCAGGGGGGTACAAGTAAAAGCCCAGAAGAGAAGTACATTCGGAGTCAAGGCTTTGGAAATGATGTCTGTAGTTATGGTCTCACGGCCAGTAAGTGATCGCAGCTGGTAAGATCCAGACAGAAAATTGGTGCAGTCCGAGCACTTTCTGTCTACGCGAAGAGGACTTAGAAACTAGTGATATATAAAACGGCAAACAATCCTGATATTTATGATTGCACAGAATTGTCGTTACAACCTTGAAGTCAACGACGATATGGCAAAGAGAGTAAAAGCGGCTTTGAGGCCAACCACAGGACTTCATGCAATACCCAAGCCCACTGGTAGAGAGTCAAATAGGCCTAAACTGCGGAGGAGATCAGCAGAGAAGAGATCCCTTTGTGGAGTGAGCATCATTCAGGACTTACCACTGGAGCTTTTGGCAGAGATCGTATTGATGTTGGACGTATACAGCATTCGAACACTACTTTATGCAGTTCCCCAGATCCGTCCCTTGTTCGCTATTGTGGTTGATGGTGATATGGAAGCTCGAGAGCCAGAATTCTTTGTGATACCGGGAATTGAAGTGTTATCATTGAGGGCATTGAGGGAGCAGAGCATTCAAAAGAAAAGTATTCATCTGATTCTGCTGTACGAGATAATCCACCAATCGATGGATCCCAACAGCGACAAAACAGATCCTTTAGACATGCAAAGCATTATCGATGGCAACAATCTTCTAGACCCTCATAACGACAAATACTCAGTTGTGTATCATTTGCAACTGTACAGACCACCAACCACAAGAAACTTTTCCCCTTATGCAGATACTCTGTACACTGTACAAATGTTGATGCGGTATCTTGGATCTAGATTCAACTATCATCTAGAGACCAGGTACCACAAGGAGAAGTTTCAACAGCCTCAGATTGTTGCTGATCGGTACTGGGGCGTTGGAAAAACCAGTATGGACATACAAGACATTAGTAATCTGGTTCTTGATAGGCTCATGAGGAGGGCCACCACGGAAGTTGAGTTCTATGGGCGTACCAAGTTCTTTGATTATTCATTCCTCAAGCTCAGCGAACTGACGCTGCACTTCACGTCTGATGATTCAAAGCGACCAGTGATCAAGAACCTCTGTGCACCTCAGCTCCAGTTTCTGACCATTTATTATTATCAGCACTTTCCACACATTGAGAACCTGAAAGTCTGCACTCAAAGAGATCCGAAGAGCACAGAAGTGAAAGATTACGCTGTCCTTCGACTGATTCATATCGAAGCACAACCTCTTCTACTCTCCGGCCCGCTTGCAACTGTGAAGACTTCCTCAAGGGCAATGGAGGATGTGGACTTCTCATTCACGCGCCATTTCCAGGTTGTGCATGTTGTGGGGGGACCCGATGCCATCATTCGTCGCTTGGACTACGAAAACACAAAGAAGTTGTTGTGGAAAAGAGCAAACCGACAGCACTCAGACTCTGTTGATGTTAGAACCATTAGTACACCCGTTCTCCTATCCCTCTCTCTTGAATCTTTTCTTCCGGACTTTACTGTTCCTAAAATGACTGATGTTAACACCTCCCTGACCTCACTTTCATTGATCTCACATGCTCCTGGATTCAACGCAGATTCCATATTGAAGGATAGATGGCGATTGCAGTACGCACGCCACCTATCTGTGATGAGTACTGTCAATTTAAATGTACCAAATGGTCGTATTGCCATCCCAGACCACATACTGGACTCTATCGAATCTGGTACCGGCGTGCTCTTGCTACTTCATCGCTGCATTATCTCACAAAGGGTGTTCGACACTCTGTTAACAATGTCCACCTATACAACGTAGAGGCCCGAGATTTCTATTGCAAATACGATTTTTCCTGAGAATGAGAAAGAAAGTCTCTGATTTCTGATGTTGGCAAAGTGTTACTGTGTGCAAGCACTTTATACCGTATATGGCTAGTCGAGGTTACTAGAATTACCAATATAGCACTCCGGATCAAATATATTACTGACGAACAGTGTTATTATAAGCTAGTCAACACTAGTCAGTAAAGCTTCAGCTGAATTTTCGACGTATAATCGAGACTGATCACGTTTTAGAGATCTTTAATAGCAGGAAATATGTATCAACAGCTCGGAAGTTATGTAAGATAAGAAGCCATCTTAATGTATATATATATAGCTGTAGTTATTAAAAGGTTAAGATGGTCAGAGAAAGCAAACGGCACCAGCTCAATTATAAAAGTGGAATTGTTGATGGGAGAGATTCAAACTTTTGAAGATAACGAAATTGAATGGCAAACCTGATGAAGATAGCTAAGCATGTCACTCACTCACCCACCAGGACCCCCACCATTCCCGCCAGTCCCATCGGCAGCACGATTTACTTCATATCCAACACGGAAAACAGGCTCGTGGGCTTGAGCACCATGTGCCTGACCAACTGGGTTGACATTGGGCTGAAGCATTGGCCATTCAGCAAGATCCAGGTGATCCTGGGCAGCGCCACCTTCAGCAGCAAGACCTTGGGCGGCAACACCACCCTGAACCGCAAGCCCCTGAACAACGGCAAAACCTTGGCCAGCAAGATCCTGCTGAGCCTCCTCAGCATCACCGTTATTCCCCATGCCGCTCTCATCAGAATCTTGGATAGCCTCCTCCTGATTCTCCGCTGACTGTTCCGACTCCCTAGAGGAAGGATGAGACCAAGAGCCATCGCTAAAGTCGCCAGACTGAGGAACCTTCTGACTGTAGGAGCCCCTGCTGCCTCTTCTCTCCTCATGAGTGAAACCGCTGACGTTGAGATCAGGCTTTGATGACTTGGATGGAGATGAACGCGTAGCGCCATCTCTGATTTGATCGCTCTTACCAGGAGACGATCTGCGGGTCTTCTTTGGGTTGGCCTGCTCACCCTTTGACTGTCCCTTGGACTGATCGACAAACTTGTTACCTTCTGCGTGACCCTTCGGATCGTGGCGTCTCTTGCGTGCCATTTTTGTTGTTGTTGTGTGAGTGGTGACAATGGGAGGAAGCTGGGAAAGTCGTGTTTCGCTCACCTTTTATACAAGCTAGAAAAAGAGGAGAGGGGTGCATGTATCACTGTTTTAATTAACAATGAGTGGTCATTCATAAGAATTCATCACTTTGGTTACAGCCATATTGCTTCGATCCACACTATCTGCTCATATATTCAACTTCTAAGAGTTTCTTGCTACCCCTGAAGTCCTAGGAAGCATCGACCCTGGCAGCCAATTCAGAGCAGTTATCTCATTAAAAAATGTTAAGTCATGTGTATAGTAGCTCTCCAATACCTGATCTTTGCAGGATCTAACTTTCTATCTAGTGAATGCACTGTAATTGCAAAATATAGATTAGGGACAGTGTTCAAAAGAAAGCTGTATAACTTGACGGTGAAATCAAATTGAGCTTTGGGAGCTCTCCACCAAGATCCTTAAACCCGTTGCTATTCTATTTAATCTTCAAATTAACAGTATTACATCTCCAAATCTTTAAATATCGCTCATCATTTCAACACGTATAAGAAGCCTAGGACCTCTCGTCTAGATGCGGGTGTCCGGGTGTTTCCCCGTATATCGTCATCGGGCTGAAACTCTTTTGTTAGGTTTTTAGCAGAGGAATGTTCTCTTGGTGATATACGTGTTACTGACTCTATGGAGTTTGGCTCACAGAAATTAATACTTTTCAAAACATGATGAAGGATCTAAAGCTTCATTCCAACTCATGAAACGTATATAAGTCACGACTAGCACCTAGCAGCTAGCGGTGCTTCAACTTATAATAATTGTCTTGAACATGAATATTGCATCAGAAACAGTGGACGTCGGATAAGAATTAAGCCAGTGATCATCGATGCCACAAGCGAAAATAACAGTGTAGTGGTTGGTTCTGGAGAATGTGTGACATCAACAAAAAATGGTCCAGGGATGTGCAAGAATGGAGAGATGAGAACAGTGAGCAAAACCTTCAAGTATATTGATGTATTCTGCGACTTCAGCACACTGATACCTTTTACAGTAATCCAATAGCTAAGAGAAATACATGGTATGCCTCACAAAAACGCAAACATAACTAGACTATATACTTGAACTAAGACCAGGGCTCATAACCATTTGAGTGTCCGGTGAGCTCCCCCCCCCTTGTCCATTCTCCCCCTCCTCCCGCTCCGTATCCCTTCTTTCCCCATTCATTCCAGGGCCCCTTTCCACCTCCTAGGGCCCTTCGTATCCCCCCAATTCCCTCTGCGACCCCATGGTTGCCAGCCCCAGGACCCTTTGTAGCCCCAGGGTCGCCAGCCCCAGAGCCCTTTGTATCCCCCAGTTCCCCCTCTGGCCCTGGGGTCGCCACTCCCAGAGCCCTTTGTAGCCCCAGGGCCCTTAGTAGCCCCAGGGTTGCCACCCCCAGAGCCCTTAGTAGCTCCAGGGTTGCCAGCCCCGGAACCACCCCATCCCCCTTCTGCTACCCCAGGGTGACCAGCCCCAGAGCCACTCTCATCCCCCTCTGTGGCCCCAGGGTCACCACCCCCAAGTTCCCTCTGTAGCCCCAGGGTTGCCAGCCCCAGAGCCCTTAGTAGCACAAGAGCCCTTAGTAGCACCAGAGTCCTTCTGGCCCCAGGGTTGCCAGCCCCAGAACCATTTGTAACCCCAGTGGCTTTGACCAAGTGCTTCAAGACAATCCTCAGCAAGATATTGTTCTAGGTACCAGCAAAACCGTGTAGTGACAACAACCTGTAGTGACAACAATGAGAAAGAGAGGACAAGAAAGGGAATGATGGATCGAAAGACGCTGTGACAAGATCGGTGATGTGATGTTCTGAGTGCGTTGGGAGAAGAGAGGAGGAGGAAGGGAGGGGGGAAAACTTTGGGGGGAATTTATTCGCACATTCGTTTTTGTGTCACTTGTGGGGAAAAGTAAACACATGTGAAAAAAAGCAATTCTATAAGGGGAAAGTCGGCCGGGTAACACTATAGAAGAGATATAGACTATTGTTAATACACATGAATTTACAGAATGTTTCTTATTTTATGGTGTCGTAAAAGGTGGGGTTGTACTTCTACAATCCCACAAGGCCCTCCCTAGTTTAGAAAGACTCGGCCGGGCGTCTGTAATATTGAAACGATCCAGCACCATTTAGTATATGATTCAAGCATCATTTTTTGGGTTCATATAGGATACTTGCGCAAAAAACTCAAAGAGCTTCGAAAGGCGAATTCAATCTGAAAAAGAAGACTCAAAAATACACATATATATATATATATATATATATAACGTGTTATATGTCAAAGAGTTATGATCGCTTACCCCATCCACATCGGGCAATATTCGCGGTTAGAGCGGGCGGGCTATGAGCTGATATATTAGATTTGTCATAAATCCTTCCTTTCCGTTATATACCAAAAACGCCAAAAAACAATGTCTGAGCCTACAAAGACGGAGAAGCCAAAGCCATGCTGTGTGTGCAAGCCCGAGAAGGAGCAGAGAGACCAATGTCTCCTGCTCAACGGCCAGGAGTCCGGCAAATGCGACGACCTCATCTCCCAGTACAAGCTGTGTATGAAGGGCTATGGGTTCGAGACCAAGTGATGTGTGTGTTATATTGAAGGGTGTGTGTGTGTGTGTGTGATATATATTGATGGAGAAAGACTTGTAAATACACGGCATATATATTGGATATCGAATATATCGGGCATATAAAAAAGTTTCCACCCCCCCTCAATATATCGAAACCCCACCACCGATTAAAAGAGAAAAATTTGAAAATAAGCACATGTGCTACTCTTTTTAACCTTCATCAGCACCCAACTAGATGTCCGCCCACAGAGAGTCTGCCGAGGCCATGAAGCTCCCAACTACCTTCTCCGAGCCAGTCTTGCTGGGCATCATTGGCGGGACTGGTCTCTACCAGCTCTCGTCCCTCACTCCCGTTGCCCGTCTCACCGTGTCGACCCCGTGGGGCGCCCCTTCGTCTTCCATCACCATCTCCAAGACGGCGTCGGGCTTCAACGTCGCCTTCCTCGCGCGCCACGGCGTCCACCACGACCTTCTCCCGTCAAACGTTCCCGCCACTGCCAACATCGCCGCGCTCAAGTCTTTGGGTGTCACCACCGTCATTGCCTTCTCCGCCGTCGGCTCGCTCAAGCAGGAGATCAAGCCACGTGACTTTGTCATTCCCAACCAGATCATCGACAGAACAAAGGGGATCCGTGACTCCACTTTCTTCGAGCGTGGGTTTGTTGCGCACGCTGGCTTTGGTGAGCCATTCGATCCAAAGCTGAGTGCGCTCATCTCCAAGTTCGCCCACACGCTGGACGGCGATGACGTCAAGCTCCACTCGAAGCAGCTCAACGGCGAGGACATGACTGTGGTGTGCATGGAAGGTCCAGCGTTCTCCACCAGGGCCGAGTCGAGACTCTACCAGTCCTGGGGCGGATCGGTGATCAACATGAGTGTCATTCCGGAGGCAAAGCTCGCCAGAGAGGCCGAGATTGCCTACCAGATGATCTGCATGTCGACGGACTATGACGCCTGGAGAGAAGAGGAAGAGCCTGTCACCGTCGAGACTGTTGTTGGGAACCTCAAGGCAAACAGTGCAAACGCTAATAAGCTCGCCATTGAGATCATCGAGGAGTTGGAGAAGGAGATTGTTGCTGGCACAATCGGCAGGGACCTGGCTGGCTCGATGAAGATGGCTGTCAGCACCAGCACAAAGGGAGTCAAGAGAGAATTGCTCGAGAAGATGCACTTCCTCTTCCCAGGTTATTGGGCTGTAGAGTAAAATAAATAGAAAATAGATGTTAACACAAAAAAAACCACTTAGAGTCACGTGTTTAGAGGTATGCGCCACATAATAATATTTAGACATCATCGACATAATTCAATATATAAATATATATATATATATATATATAAATATATATAAATATCATGGCTTCGATATTCGATAAATTACCTGCAGAGGTGTTGTTGGTTATATGCAATGATATATTGGATCCACCCAATCTACGAAATCTCTTGATTGCGTATCCGTCATTGTGTTCTCAACTCAACGTTATCCAATACACCGACGAAACAAAAGATGATCGACTCTTCTTCCAAATCCCAAAAATCCACAGAAAGAGACTCAGTGCAATCAACCCAGATCACACCGGCGGATTGACTATTTTGGAGGTCCACGTCACGACCAAACTGCCCCAGTTCTTCCCCAAAGAGCCCATTGTGGTCTTAGCGTTGAGAAAGAACAAGAAACATGACCCATTGTCAGGTCAACAAATGTATGAGAAACAAGCTGCACAGGTGTTTAGAGATTTGCTTCCCATCTCCGGGAAGATCCACATCATAAATGTGGGTAAAATGCACTGCAGTGTCGCTGAATTCGAGGTTTATACAATTCCTGATGTGTTCAAAGTCAGTATGGGGTTTATGTCATCTTTGGGTTTTGCTGGTTGGAAATTCCACTCAGGTATTGAGCTTGGCCCAAACCAACGCTTAGACTTGAAGGTTTACGGAGTCAAAAGACCAAATGCACACGAGATTGACTTCTTCACTAACAGCCCAGAACTGTCAAAGTATCCCATAAACTCGTTATCGGTGGCCGCTACTATGTTCAATTATGGTGTTCTTGAGTTTGGAATCAAGTCGTCACCAGAGCCGGTTTGGTCATGGAAGCCCATCCCGCCAATACAATTCTGTGCAAAAGTCATCAATCTCGACTCTGTGGGGTACTTGAACAACATTGTGTTGCCTAATGCTGAGGAATTGAACATCGGGTGTGATTGGAGATGGATCAACTTTGCAGAGCCGGAGCATCAGAGAGGAGAAATTGAGGATTGGGAGCTCGAGGATCCTGTTATCGAGCCACCACCACAGCCACGTGAGGGACAAGTCACACTGCAAATGGTATCTGGGGTCTCTGCACCAAAGCTGGAGTCATTGACGCTTGTTATGAGAGAAACGTTCCCTGTTCTTGATGGGTTGGATGCCCAACATCTCAAGAGATTGACTATGCATATTTGGGGTAAGAAGCCAGATTCTGCTCGTACTTTGAACGATATCAAAACACTGACTCTGAGTGGTTGTCTCGGTGGTGTGTTAAGTCATGTTTCTTATTTGGAACTGGGAGGTTTGATTCCGTCTTTGGGAGACATTCACGCGTTGGCTAACGTTGTTCATCTGAAGCTTATACCCACGGAGTTTTTGTTTTCTGAGACAATCACTGTTTCTTTGCCAAAGTTGGAAACTCTTGAAATTGAGGTGATCTTGCCATGTAGATTGGAGTCATTACCAATCATGTTCACCGAATGTCCAAATCTCAAGTCTTTCAGTTTCAAAGTCACTGAATCCGAAGATAAACATAGTAAGAAATCTGATTCCAAAGATACGAAAGTGGATCAAGAGCTCAACAGTCTTCTTAAATCTATTGAATCTCTTCTGAAACTCCATCCCTCGTTGAAATCAGTTCAATGGGATGTCCCATCAACTCTCCAGCAGCAGTCCCTAAAAGATGACAATGCCAAAAAAAGAAGGAAGGTATCCACGAGGAAGTAAAGGCGAACATTCTCTGATCACTAATCACAACAGATATAATACACCAGAAGCTTCTTCCACATCTTATCAATGCTCTGTAAGCCATGGCGATAAGCCTTCCACAAACTCATTAGTGGAGGTGATACAAAAAGGGCTTTTCTTTTCTTTTTACCAATTCCATTCATTAATTATGCTAGTTATCTTCTCTTCTTCACCTTCTTGTCGGCCTCTTCTTCATTAAACACCGTGCCCACAATCTGCTTTTCTCTCTCAGAGACATATGGCTTTGATCCTGGCTTGGAGTGTCTTCTGTCATTCTCCTCACGTCTCTTGAGAGATTTGATTTCCACTTCTTTAATTTCCTTAGCCTTCTTCACCACACTTGGCAAATGTCTGTGTTTCGAAATACGTCTAATCTCCGGCATGTACTTGAATCTGTCCTTGAGTGCCTCGTCATATTCGAGTTTGGATCTTTCTCTAGCAGATTTGACGTTGGAACGTTCCGAGGCTTTTGCTCTCCACATACGAATGTTTCCATCATCTGATCCACTCAGCACGTACTTGGAGTCCATAGAGTACTTCACCTGGAACACGTGCTGCATTCTTTTTGTGTGATAAATATCTCTGCTGTGACCCTCACGTAAGTTGTAGAGTCTAATAGTCTTGTCATACGAACCAGACACAATTTCTTGACCAGTAGGGGAGAAGTCAACATCCAACACAGCAGCAACGTGGTCTTTGAACACGTTCAATGCCTTTTTCAAGTATCTCATGTCGTAATAGTACAAGTTGTGATCTTCGGAAGCTGTCACAAAGTTGAAAGCTTCAATTGGGTTCCATTGGATAGCATTTGTTCTCATTGTCTGGATCAGTTTCTGTGTCGGTGTGTTTGTTCTAATGTCGTATAATACAACAGAGTTATCACTTCCAGCAGATGCAAGCACGGATGTTTCCGTCTTGTTGAATGATACTTTTGTGATATTGTCAGCGCCCCATGATAGATTAGACACCGGTCTGGATCTATTTTCATCCCACAGTTCAATCACCGCTCCTCCCGTGACAAACATTGGATCGTCTCTGTGATGATCCAACGACTTGAAGGCATGTTCACCAAAATAACTCTTGATCAAACCATGTTTTGTAACTTTCTCCTCATCTTCGACTTTAGCGTAATCTTCAGAGTTCACACTCCACAACTTGACAGTCTTGTCATCTCCACAACTCATCAGATGCCCACTGGGCGTCACCGCAGTACCTGTCACTTGTCCATAATGAGCCTTGAACGATGCAATTTCTTGTTGAAGAGATAAATCCCAATACTTGATAACACCATCTGCAGAACCGGTTGCAAGTTTGTTCAAAACTTGGAAGTTCTTGGAGATGGTGTAGATACCATCTCTATGACCATTCCCCAGTTGACACAAGAACGGCTTTGCAAACATTCTTTCCAATTTTGTAGCATTAAGAGCTTTTGTATATTCTCTTGCACGTTCGAAATGGTGAAGTTCTGGATTCAGATTCCGGGGCATGGCAGATTCCTGTGTTGACCTGACTGGGACATAGTTGTCTGCCGAACGGCTGATTGTCTTGATCTTCATCTGTTTTTTAAGAGAGTTGTGTGTTTTTAAATAAGGGCATGAAAAGAAAGTGAAGAGATGAGCTTAAAATTTTAATGCTGGTCGGAAGTCACGTGGCTTGAGAGACAAAATACGACCCGGTTCGGACCACATTACACAAAACCCATTTCTTATCACAAAAAATGTGTGCTTATATATATATATATATATATATTAATTAATTAATTAATTAGATGAGGATGTATTCTATAGTTGTACAAATGGTTTGTTTGTTTTTTGAGGCTTATTCGGTCGTTCGTGACTTTGAGAGGGGGGAAAGAAAGAAAGAAAAGAAATAATACAGCGAACCAGCGTCTGTATTACTTCTTTCCTTTCTACTTCTTCTTCTCCTCCTCACAAGTTGATGTCCAACACGAGACCAACATCCTCAACGTTCTCCTTGGCCAAGTCCTCCAAGAATGGGATGATGTCGAGCAACTCGTTATCGTGGGCATCCGAGAACCAGCTCGAAATGGGAATGGCATGTTGAGGATGGAAGATGTACGATGCTGGTGAATTATCCAAGATGATGATCTCGCTCAACGGCCGGCCGATCTGCGACAAGTTCTTGATGTAGTTGCCCTGATAGTTGTAACACGAGTCCCGGAAGAGTCGATGATGAACCGACTTGTGGATATCCAATGCATCCAATAACGGGTCACCATACCGTGAAACCGAAGCCGTAAACACAACAACTTCGTACAACTCACCAACACGTCTCATGAACTCGTCCACTCCGGGTCTCTTGATCACATAGACGTTGTGGAGTTGGTTCTCAATGTCAACGGGAATCACAAAGTCTGCTTGACGCATATACTTGAAGCTCGAGTGTACCAACGTCTCGTCCAAGTCCAAGATGAGACACTTGCGGGCTTTCAAGTGGTGTGGGGCCGGGTCCAAGAGCGAGCCACTGGCAGCGTGTGATTGGCCCGGCTGGAGCTTCGTCAAGTCAAAGAAGTCGTCGTCCTCCATCAATTCGTCCTCATCGGCGTCGGTTGTGAAGCCCTGCCTCGAGGACTCGTCGTCTGCTCTTCCAGACTGCTGCTGCTGTTGCTGGGATTCTTGTTGATGCTGTTGTTGTTGTTGTTGTTGCTGTTGCTGTTGTTGTTCGTGGCTGTCAGCCGTGGAGTCGGTGCCTTCGTACACCGTAACGTCCGTCTTGTTGAGCTCTGGTTGGGCCTTCTTCTGCTTCTGCTTCTGAGCAACTTCCCGCGATGGCGTCATCATAGGGCTCTTTGGGACGGGCTGGGAGGTCTTTGGCGAGATTGCAGGCGTTTGTTGGGGCTGATTGGCTTCACTCCCACAACAGAACATCTTAGGGCATTAAAGAGGGAAACACACACACCCTAATGGAAATATACGTGGGAAGAGGAGGCAAGGAAAAAAAGCACAGAGATCTCAGTTAAGGAGTTTCAAGAAGATATTCTGTGCCTTCTTTGTTTGTGGGGGAGTGGGAAAGTGTGTTTTGTTAAGAGAAAGTTTTTGTATGCTGGTTGAGAGTTTGAGAGAAAGCCGCGGAAAACGCCGTCGTCTTTGTGGTTTTTTTTTTTGGCTGAGTTTTCGCGGAAAGATGACTGAATGTCCCATTTGGGAAGTTCCCTGTTTAGGGATATCCGAGATTTTACACGTGACTTTGGATACCCGGAACATACGAAAGAGAGAAGGGAAGGGGGAGAGGCCAAAACTTTAAACACTTTCTCTATAGAAGAACATCACCAAAACCCAACTACAAACACCCCTTTGTTTTTGTCACAAGATGCCCCGCAGTCTCAGTCCACTCAGATCAGGGACGCCTCCGCTGTCTCCGCAGCGCAAGATCAACGATATCCGCTCCAAGATCATCAGAAACAACGTTGATCTGAAACAGCCATCGCTAAACAAGACGGGCTCCCCGTTCAGTCCGATTGGAAAAGTCAATAACGGGTCTATTCAGTCCGACCTGGTCTCGTCGCCTTCCCTCACGATACAAACTGCGGTGCCAGAGCCTCAAATCGATTGGAAACATCCGGATCTGGCAAAGATTGAGCATCGAGTCATCAACAAGGAACTCGAATTGAAAAGAGTTTTGATCAACTTCATTTTGCTATTGGTGTCAAAACTTGCATTCAACATGGCAAACTTGGTCATGTACAAACTTGAAATGAGTTCATCAGCAACTTCTGCATTGGATCCATACTCAAAGTATCTCCACCTCCTACAACTTCTCTTTTTATGGAACATTGGCTCAGGAATCTATAAAGTGTTGAAACCACAAGACGATTTCAAAGACCTTGCATTGACACCACACCAACGAGAACTCCTTGGATTAACACCCATCCCATTGAAAACATCATCAAGCATCACCTACCAAACATCCAAGCCAAAGCCAAAAGAGGAACCAAAACGCATCAGAACACCAATTGCTTCACCAATGGCTTCATCTCCTATTAAAAAGCTCACACATCTTCCTGTTCAAACAAAAGAACCACTCAAGTTTGAAAAAAAACCAGTAATGAATCCAATCTTGGGGAAATTAAAAGAAAGTGCTGGTGTTAGCACCCCAACGTATATTCCATCACCAAAATACGTTTATCGCATGGACTCTCCAACAAAGGCGAGAAGAAGAGTATGATATATATATATATATATAGTGTTATATTGTTATATATATTGTTATATTGTTATATTGTTATATTGTTATATTGTTATATTGAGTGTAATATATAACAAGTTTTTCAAAATATCGAAGGAAATTTTAAGCGCCGCGATTTCCCCCTCAATATATCACCCACCACACGATATATATATATATATATATATATATATATTATATATAGATGCTCTCCACCCATCTGCAAAGTGTACTCCCCACGAGTCAATTCGATGTTTTCCACTTCCAATCGACACCGAGGGAAACACATCCTCGAATTGCTCGATCAACAGCAAAGACAATCAAAACTGAACATTTCATCTCACTCGCCCATTCGGGACGCGTCTTCTTTGGTCTTGAGATCTTTGTATATCTCACAATAACTACACAATCCACCGAGAGACTCGTGTTTGTTTCCAAAGCAGATACTACGGGATTCAATCCCGGTGTGAGCATCGGAAATGTGTGTCGAGAAATTATTCGATATGTTCTTTTGCTTCCTCCAGATATTATTGGAGTGATACCAAAAGATTCATTGTTATATGACAAGGATACCATATCGAAATTCACATCGACAAAAGACGCATTGGAAATATTGCGTAAAAGATATAAAGGGGAGCTGAAGGCTCCTGAACAAAAGATGGTTTACGATATCAAAGAGTATCCACAACCAATCAAGACAAAAGTTGCACTCTTTACAAGATCTGAAGGTCAATATCTCTTTCCTTCATCTTCCGAAAACAAGGGGAAACATATATTGTCTGGTGAACAACTGTTAAGATGGTGGTTAAAGTGCTTGGATCCGTTATTGGAGATGTTTGAACAACATACGGCCTTTTTAAGGATTCCAGCAGAGGAAGACAAGATCATTCAAAGATATTTGACTCCATTGACTGGCAATTGGAAGATTGGTGATATGTTCACTAACAATAAAAACGATGATGTGGCTGTTTGGAGAATCCCACTTTTCCCTGATGATCCCAAGGCTCGATTCTTGGAACATCTGGTTGTGGAAGGAAGAGCCACAATTGTCACGGTGAAACAGTTTTGGGAAGAATTGCAAATCAGACAGGAGTTTAGACTCGGTGTTGTTGTCAGTGTCATTGGAATTGATGGTGTTTTGAAAGATGCTTCTGCCACTGAACCGGGAATCGTCCTGACACACAAAAAGTTCAAAAAGGTCAAGAACTACATCACTTCGGAAGATTATAGCGAAGAAGAGTGTGGTTCTGAAGCTTACAAAAACATAATCAACTTCCTCGAGTCTATTGTTGGACAAGTTTCCGTTTCGGTCACAGGAACATATACACCACCACCAAAGCCAATCAATACTCTACAAACCCGTCCAGTGGCGAATAACCTCACTACACTCGTCAGAAAGAAACAAAAGAAGTGATTTCTGTATATATACACTCCGCAATCATTGCCATCTTCTTCCTCAATCTGAAGAGAAGAACAAGTTTCATCACCATGACGGGGTACAAAGTTCTAGGAAGGCCGTGAGAAGGTTCCTTCAATCAGCAGAACTTTGAGCAGCAGTTCCAATGGGGAATTTCAATACCATGTTGTTTCCATTGTTGACTGAATTGTGTGTGTAAATTCAAAGAGATGATGATGGATCTTAAAACCCCCCTCATCTTGAGCAGGGCTGCATAACCACTTTTCGCGAAAAGAAGTTACCCGGCCAGCAACAAGTTAGAAACGTCAACAAAGACGTTCCACAAAAGCACACAAACACACAAAAGAAGAACTTTAACGCCACCCCCACCCCACCCCAAATGGCAGCGCTTGAAGACCTCATTCCGACCGTCAACAAGCTCCAGGACGTGACGTACGATGCCGGGATTGACTCGCTGGACTTGCCGGTGTTGTCGATCATCGGGTCGCAGTCGTCGGGCAAATCGTCCATTCTTGAGACGATTGTTGGCAAAGACTTCCTTCCCCGGGGCACGGGCATTGTGACGAGAAGGCCGTTGGTGTTGCAGTTGATCAACATTGCCGAGGATTCGCCGCTTATCCACGCTGCTGGTGCTGGTGTTGCTGTTGCTGAGCCTTCCCAAGACTTGACACTTGAGGAACATCTGAGAGGGGGAAGACAAGAGCTCGATGAGTGGGGTGAATTCCTTCACATCCCGGGGCGCCGTTTCTACAACTTTGCAGACATTCGCCGGGAGATTGAGAACGAGACGTCCCGGATTGCTGGTAAGAACAAGGGTATCTCCCGGCTGCCAATCAACCTCAAGATTTATTCTCCCAGGGTTCTCAACTTGACTCTTGTGGACCTTCCCGGGATCACCAAGGTGCCCATCGGTGACCAGCCGACGGACATTGAGAAGCAGATCCGTAACCTGATCCTCGAGTACATCGCCAAGCCGAACTGCATCATCCTCGCTGTTTCCCCTGCAAATGTCGACCTCGTCAACTCCGAATCGCTCAAGCTTGCGAGACAGGTTGATCCGCAGGGAAAGCGCACGATTGGCGTGCTCTCCAAGTTGGACCTCATGGACCACGGCACGAATGCGTTGGACATCCTCTCAGGCAAGGTGTACCCGTTGAAGCTTGGCTTTGTCGGCGTGGTGAACCGGTCGCAACAAGATGTGATCATGAACAAAAGCGTCGAGGAAGGGCTCAGCAGCGAGGACGAGTTCTTCAGGGCACACCCAGTGTACCGGACCATCTCCACACGCTGCGGCACACGGTACTTGGCCAAGCTGTTGAACCAGACGCTTATGAACCACATCCGTGAGAAGCTGCCCGACATCAAGGCCAGATTGAACACGTTGATGGGGCAGACAGAACAGGAGTTGGCGTCCTACGGTGGGCTGCAGGCCACGACCAGCGAGAGCCGTGGTGCGCTCATTCTCCAGCTCATGACCAAATTTGCCAAAAACTTTGTCGACTCCATAGAGGGTACGACGCTCGACATTAACACCAAGGAGCTTTGTGGTGGTGCCCGGATCTACTACATTTACCACGACGTCTTGGGCCATTCCTTGGGAACGATCAATCCAACGTCGAATCTTTCTACAAACGATATCCGAACTGCAATCCGCAATTCAACAGGACCTAGACCTTCGCTTTTTGTTCCTGAATTGGCATTTGATCTCTTGGTGAAACCACAAATCAAACTTTTGGAAGGCCCATCCCATCGTTGTGTTGAGCTCGTTTACGAAGAATTGATGAAAATTTGCCACAATTGCGGCACACCAGAGTTTTCTCGGTATCCAAAGCTTCAACAGGCTTTGATCGAGGTCATTTCCGAACTTTTGAGAGAGAGATTAGGACCTACGATTTCGTATGTGGAGAGCTTGATTGAGATCCACAGATCATACATCAACACAAATCATCCATCGTTTGTCGGTGCCGCTGCTGCAATGGCGAGTGTTGTCGAGGATCACCAAAAGGCAAAGCAACAACAACATCAGGGTATCTTCCAAAAGATCAAATCTACCAAGATGGAGAATGGTGTATCATCCACCACCACAACCACCCAGAACGGACACCACGAACTTGATGATAGCTTTGAGAATGATGATTCGGACGATGCCAGTGATTTGACTTCACAAACAACAAAACTACACCAACACAAGAACGATTCTAAAGATTCCTTCTTGAACTTCTTCTTCGGCAAAGAATCCAAGCCAATGAACGGACACGTCCGTACACAGAGTAAAGTCCTCAAGTCGTTTGAAGAATTACAAATCTCAAACAATCCAGCACATTCGATGCTCCAGCATCACAAGGATATTGTTGAGCCCGAATTTGATGAAGAACCGGTATTGTCAGAAAGGGAACAATTGGAATGCGAGCTCATCAAGCGGTTGATCGCATCGTACTTTGGCATTGTGCGTGAAATGATCCAAGACCAGGTGCCTAAAGCCATCATGTGTCTTCTCGTCAACTATTGCAAAGATTCTGTACAAAACAGATTGGTTACAAAGCTTTATAAAGAGAGCTTGTTTGTCGAGTTGCTATTGGAGGACGCCAACCTGGCGCAAGAAAGAGAGAAGTGTGTCAAGCTGCTAGAGACGTACAGAGAGGCCTCGAAGATTATCAGCGAGGTGCTCTAAAGTTTTGTAAATAAAAATGAGACATGTTTAAGGAAAGCTATCTCTCTCTTTTGATGTATTATATATAGTATGTGATTATGTAATATATTACATAATTAGTGGTGTCCAGGTGTTTAAGATCGCGATCCCCCTCCCCCAAACTTGAGTGGCGAAACTTACTATGTAACCAAAAGTATAAGAAGAGAGGTCAATTGCCCACAATGAACGGCATTTCAGTTGATATCAACCATTTGAAGAAGGGCGAGGTGAAGTATGTGCTTTGTGTCATGATTTTTTTCTCTTAATGGATGGATTTACTAACAGCAGCAGTCTCGGTACCTCAATGTATGTCTTTTGTGTATACAGCACTCTCTCATTCATACACACTCAAAACACTACTAACACAACCACAGCATGGCCGTCACGTTCAAAGACGGTGTCATTCTCGGAGCCGACTCGCGGACAACAACGGGGTCCTACATCGCCAATCGAGTCACCGACAAGCTGACACAGGTGCACGATCTCGTGTGGTGTTGTCGTTCTGGTTCTGCTGCTGATACTCAGGCCGTTGCTGACATTGCCAAGTATCATCTGGAGATGTACGTGATGCAACACGGACACGCCGTGCCTCCACGCGTTGCTGCTGCGGTGCTCCAGGAGCTGACCTACACGAACAAGGACGCGTTGTCTGCCGGGCTCATCGTTGCCGGGTTCAACGAGCAGGAACACAAAGGAGAGGTTTATAGTATACCGTTGGGTGGTTCGGTGCACCAGCAGGAGTTTGCGATTGCGGGTTCGGGTTCGAGCTACATCTACGGGTGGACAGAGAAGAACTTCAAGTCCGGGATGGAGAAGGAGGAAGTTGTCGGGTTTGTCAAGACTGCGCTTTCTCAAGCAATCAAATGGGACGGGTCTTCTGGTGGTGTGATTAGAATGGTACTGCTCACCGAGAGGGGAATCGAAAGACTCATCTTCTACCCTGACGAATACGAGAATGCGTGAAGCAAAAAAAGAGAAAATGTTTGTAAATTCGGAATACAAATGTTTCTTTAACAGAAAAAAAAATGAGCTAATACAATCTTACTTCTTTTCGGTGACTTCAATCTCAACATCAGACACCTTGTCCAAGGACTCCGTTTCTGTGTCGTCATCCATACCAAACTTGCCCTCCCAACCGTTGTCTCTGAGGTACTTTTCGAACTTGATGTCCTCCACCATCAGATCATCATCCTTCAAATGAGGAATGGTGAAGTAGGCGAGAACAACACCAATGAACCCGAGAATGGCCGAAATGATGAACGTCCACTGTTGGCCCAAGTTGGTTTGGATAGATGTGAAAGCTTGTGTTCCAACAGCAGCACCTGTCTTACCCAAAGCAGCAGAAATACCGTACAAGGTTCCTCTAACTGGTGTAGCATAACACTCTGAAGAAGTCAAACCCAGGTTGTTACCTGGGCCAAAGTTTCCAAAGCAGTTGAAGAGGGCATAAAAGAAGATGAAAAGTCCAGTAATCTTTTTAAGCTTGTGGAATGCACAACCAATGATGAGTCCAATGACGAGGTATCCAGAATAGCCAATCATCAACGACCACTTACGACCAAGTCTGTCCACAGTCAATGCACCAACTAAAACTCCCGGGATCGACAACCACGACAAGAGCAACGTCCATTCAGCAACTTCCTTGATGTTTGAGGAATCTTTAATCACACCAGAGATGATTGTGGAGGAGAAGACACCGTTGGGGAAAGTGACAAAGTCGTAAATGAACCAACATCCACAGGTTCCAATGAGACGGGGCCAGTAATACTTGAGGACAAGTTTGTATGGAACATTCTTCTTGATCTGGGATTTCTTGTACAGGATAGACGCAGCCATCTTGTAACGGAACCAGAAGATCACCAACGGCCATACAGCTCCCAAACCGGTACACACTCTCCAGATGGTGTTGAGGTTGTTTGGGCCCGAAGCAGCAGAATAGACAATCAAAAAGATGGAGATGGCAATTGGTCCACCGAGGGAAAGAGGCAAGTTTGTGATCATCACAAAGACACCACCTCTTCTCTTTGTGGCCTCATTGGCCGACTCTGAGGAGGCCGAGGAGCACGCAGAGTATTCACCACCAACACCAATACCAATAGCACCACGCATCACCAAGTACATCCAGATCATTCCCAACGTGGTGGTTCCATGGGCAGCACATGCCAAGATGGAGCCAACAACAATGAGCACAGTGGTGGCCACAATCGCCCACTTACGGCCCATGTAATCACACGTCAATCCAATGGAAATCTGACCGATAATCTCACCAACAGTCAAGGCATTCGACACAGAAGTCTTGAGCTGGGAAGTGTAAACATCGGGGTACATATGGGTAAACACCTGATTGAGCATTGTCATCAGATTGTTCTGATATCCGTCAGACATGAGTGCCACACCACAACAGATGATCGTGAAGATGTCGGAGATGGACTTCTTCTTCAAGTAACGTCCCTCACGCAGCTCCTTGTCGTACGTGATGGTCGTTCCATCTGGGTTATGCACCTCAAGTTGATCAACAGGGTCCTCATTGACGTCGGCGGAGACGAAATGCTCCATCGGGGTCTGGCTCTCGTGGACAGTCATGTTTATACAGCTTCACCAATGATCGACACAGGGAGAGGGGTTGGGTGTGTGGAAAAGCGGGGGTTTATATGGTTTTTTTCAGGAGGTCCAAAGTGCCGCATAACCCTGCTTCCCAATTGGGTAAATCAATGTCATATACCGCATCCGTCGTCCGAAGCCGTGCTGTGCGGCTTAGACAAGAAACGTGGGTTTTTGTGGTCTTTTTTTTCCAACCAATTTGATTCCAAAATCCGCTGTAGAAACCGGTAAAGTATATGGATAAAGCCCACGTGAAGGCTGTGATTGGCTATAAATCATTGTTCACATACACGTTTCTGTGTGAAAAAAAAAGGGAAGATCGTGTGTGGTTGGTTCTTTTTGACTCGGACTTGTTTCTTTAAATGGAATAGGGAAAAACGTGCTAGTCAGACGATTGATCTTAGAGAGACAATGGTCGATCCCATATCCGCCCACGTTTCCGTTATGTGTGTGTGTTGATTTATCTATCTGCCGTTTCTTTGTTGTTGATCTTATATGAAGCCCCATATTATATATTTTCTCCTGAATGCCAAGACATTTACCCGCAGTTGTGGAATACGAGCTTGAAAACTTAAAAAAAAAGAGGCATCAATATTATGGGAGCAAGATATATGTCGTGTGACTGTTATATATATATATATATATATCACACATTACAATATATATTGCCTGGCCCTTTACACATTTTCTACAAAGAATACATCAACAAACTAAGTCTATTCAGATAAAGGTTGGGATACCAGTGTTTTTCCAGTCCCATGGGTCGTTGAATCTGATGCCCTTGTCCAAAGCAGAGATCTTGGCCAACTCTTTCGTCGTCAAGTCAAAGTCCTCAACGTGCAAGTTCTCCAAAAGACGCTCCTTGTTCGAAGACTTTGGAATCACACCAAGACCTCTCTGTGTGGCCCATCTGAGCAAAACCTGAGAAGCCTTCTTACCGTGGGCAGTGGCAATCTCGGAAATGACAGGGTTCTCGAACAATGGCTGGAGCTCCTTAGCCTGAGGATGCTCGAGCTCGATGAAGGACTGTGGACCGAAAGTGGAGTAGGCAACAACCCACAAACCGGCCTTTTGGGCGTACTCGATCAAACGTGGCTGAACGAGGTATGGGTGGTGCTCAATCTGGAGGGCAACTGGCTTGACCTTGGCACCTCTCAACAAGTCCTGGATCAAGGCACCGCAGAAGTTGGAGATACCGATGGACTTGATCTTACCAGCCTCAACAGCGCTCTCGAGACATCTGTAGGTGTCAATGATTGGAACGTCCTCAAACTCCATCAACTCGGTTGGACCAAAGCCTGGTGGGTACACCTGCTCAAATGGCACGAAAGCCTGGGCAATTGGGAAGTGGATGTAGTACAAGTCAAGGTAGTCCAACTGGAGGTCCTTCAAAGTTCTGTCCAAAGCAGCCTGGACGTTGTTTGGGTGGTGGAAACAGTTCCAGAGCTTGGAAACGACAAAGAGCTCCTCTCTCTTGACCAAACCTTCGTCCAATGCCTGCTTGATACCGTTACCGACCTCGACCTCATTGCCGTAGTCGGAAGCACCGTCAAAGAGTCTGTACCCGAGCTTGATGGCGTTGTACACCTGCTCAGCAGCGGTGTTCTTTGGGATCTTCCAGCAGCCGAGACCGACAAGAGGGGCCTTGAGCCCGTTGTTAAGAGTGATGTATGAAGACATGTCTTTTTTGATTCGTTTTAGTGGAAGCAATCTTGCAAAAATTTTCCTTTCTAAAAGAGAGGCGAATCACCCTATTTATATATTGCTGGGCATCTGCGAAATTGAGAAAAGCTGGGGTATCCGCCACAAATAAAAAAAAACTACAGAACGTGGGCAGGTGCAAACGATGCCGCTTTCTGATTGGCCTGTGCCGGCCAATTGCGATGACTACGACTTCCTGAGAGTCTAGCATCGGCTTCTGGGCCATTTCAATATGATTAATTGGTGCTTTCGTGAGGCCCCCACCCCAACCAAGAAACTTTTTGCCTTTTCGGTGGAAAGATGCGACTTTCGGGTTGTTTTCGAATTGCAACGAAAATCTCCTCGAGTTCTTCTCCGAGAATCAGGGCCTAGTCCCACGAGTCGCTTCAGCGAGTCCCCCCAATGAGTCCCCCTGCCTCCATAGTTTTTTATATTTATTTCAAGGGTCCCTACCCTGGAGGAGATCGGGACTAGTCTAGACCGTTGGGACTCGATCTACTTCTATAGGTCTTTCTTTCTTTCTTTCTTTTATCATAAAAAGTATACAATACACCACACACACATCATCTTCACCATGTAATCAGCTGAAAGCGATCATCAATCTCCTTTTGCGAGTTGATGTACTCCAATGTCCTCTCAAAGTGTCTCTTTGGCGTCTCACTAACAGTCCCTTCGTTGCTCAACGACTCGAGATTCGTCTTGATGAGCTCAATCAACCCATTGATGTACTTGATAGTCACACTCTCGTTCCCGTGGATGAAGTAGTACAAGCACCTGTTCAGGATCTCCACAAAGAGCTCAATGCTCGAAGTGGAATCCATCACCATGTCAGCAACACGAAGTGAACGTTGAAGACATTCAAGTACACGTTTCCCATCTCTGTAGAATTCAGTGACACCTTCCTCCTCTCCCAATGCAGAGATCTCGACACCCCACCATAGATGAGACGCCAAATATACGGCACGACATTGGTCGGCCTTCTTGAGAAGCTTGGAGCCATGTAATGTCGTCTTGGTGATGAGTGTATCGTAGTTGTCCCTCGAGAAGTTACGACACTGTTGGAGTGCACCGGCAATGGAGACAATAGCCTGGAATTGCGAACGAGAATCAGAAATTGCTTCTTCATAGACAGTGAAGCATTGTGCAAAGAATTCATATGCGAATTCTTCGGCGTGTACTTGATCTGCAATCGTAGCTGAGGACAAGTACAGTTTGAAACTGAGATCATTGAGTCCCGTACGATAAAGATCGTTGATGACTCTTGAGGAGAATTTGAAAAGCGAATTGGTGTTTTCTTCTGACTTGTTACGTCTGATGAGTTGAAGAGTATTGAAGAAGAGTGGTGGATATGTATGTTTGATGTTCCCTTGGGATAGATGATTCTTCAAGTTTGTGAGAAGTTTTGAGTGTGTCAATGTATCTTTGTTCCACACTAAATGAACCATTTTGGCAAGCTTCTCTTGTTCGTTGATGTATTCCAACGACTCGTCACCATTGCGATCCATTTCTTTGTCTTTGGAAGTGATTATCACTTTCAAAAGATCCACTAGTCCATTGACAGCTTCTACTGTCTTGATCTTGATGCCATCATTCAGAATCTTGTTCAAAATCTCCATGCTCACTGCCTTTTGGATCTTCACCGGTTGAGAGTCAAGCAACTTCCCATAGTTCTCAATCTTTAATATCTCGAGAATGTTGGTGTATTGTTCCACCGGAGTCATCAACAAGAGCTTAAAGTTCTGATTTGATGAATCGGTCACGTCTTCTGTCTCTTCAGAGATCTTTGAATGTGCAAACTTGAACAACTGATCGATGTTATCGTAATTGGAAGGGTAATATGTCAAGGTGAGTCTGGCAATGGACTCCAACAAACAGCTGATCTCCTCAATTGAAAGCTGTCTCGATTTGTCGAGCTCATTGATGTAGAACCAGAATTTCTCAAACAAGTTGAGCTTTTCCTCCTCCTTTTTCTTCTCCTCCGTCTCCTCTTTTTCCTCAGACTTGCCAACAGATTCATCAATCGTCAACTTCTCCAAATCTGTCAGATCTTCTCTCTTGACAAAGTCCGTGAGTCTATCAATCAGTGTAATCAGCACCTTCTTCAAGCTCACTGCTGGATTGAGGTCTTTGATGCAGTTCAGGTATACGTCCAACGTGTACAAATGGAACTCATCCGGGAACACCTGGATCACAACGTCGAGTAGATACTCCTGAGCAATAACATCACGACATTGCACAATCTGCTCGAGAATAGTGGGCAGGATGTAGGACTTGTAGTATTCTCTGTCATTCTCTAGCTGTGAGAGTCTGACAAGGTTGGAACCAACGAGGATCTTGAGCTCTTCTCTTTCCTTTGTTCTTTTGGCCTTCTCTTTCGAAGGACCCTGATGTTGGAGTCTCACCCATAGCTTGTTCATTTCGATGAAGTTCTGAATCACAAACTGGATGGAGTCTCTGTTTTCAGGTAAGAGACTCTTTGTTCTCTGTTGAAGGTAGTATCTCAGGAAAAGTCCTCTGATTGGGTACTGAACACCACGGCACATCTCCATCATGTCTTTCATGATCTCCTTCACGGGAGCATCGGGGATTGACATGTACACCGTCCCCACGGTCAACATCAGATACAATCTCGGCACAACATTACCAGCATACTGTACCATCTCGTACAGGTCAGCCAGATGATGTCTCGGGTGGTTTTCTTTCAAAAAGCCGGCCAGTAGGTTCAAAGAATCAAACACAAGGATATACATCTCATAGTATTGCTTCGGGGTCAACTGTGAAGTTCTAAGCTCCGTCAACAAGTTGGAGGCGTGTTTGAGTGCATCCATGAGCTTTCCGCGTGTCTCGAGACACTTTTTCATCAATTGAGTTTCGTGCCTGATGGTGGTGAGTGCCTCTTTCAGCAGCTGTGACTGCTCTTCGCCTGAAATCTCCGTCATTGGTCTTTGAGTTTGAAGAGATGACGAGGTTTTATCGGTAGGAGAGGGGGGGAATTTAGTGCTTGTTTCGATACGTCGTTGTCTCTTATGTAATAGACAAGTCGCGATTGATTATGTAATCGATTACATAATTAATCGCGAACCCGTTTGATGAGGTGGAGACCTTTTTTGTCTTTTGTTCTTCTCTTTCACCTTCTTTCAAAATAAAACTTTCCTCCATAAAATGTACCGTTTGGGAGCCCAAGGACGGGCTGTTCAGCAACAGCTGGCCCAGCGTGTCACGCAGGTGTCCACCGGTGAAATTCACGTGCAAAACGACCAGGAAGTGCAGTTGCTCATCTCCGTCTTGAAACATCCGGGGAAGAACTCAACACAGATGATTCTCGGGTCTTTGGTGCACCATTTGCCTCGTTTGAAGAGTGAAGAAGATGTGATGAGTGTCGTTTATGCGTTGCTGTCTTCTCCTATGTTTGACCCTGCCGATTTCGATGGGATTTACACAGTGTTGGAAGCTGTAAAGACGGCAGTTGACCACAAGATTGTCATTTCACAACCATCGTTGGCCCTAACAAACTTCTTCCACGCTTTCACAACAGCTGTGTATAACGATCCTGCTGAAGACTGGAAAAAAGTGCTCGTTTTGAGTGGGTTTCTGCTCACGAGACCAAGATATGACCAACATGCCGTCCCAGAGACTAACAACTACTTCAACCAGTGTTATGACCGGAGTGCACAGCTTAGCCACGAATTGTGTGTTCGATGCTTCCGGAAATCTCCATTGTTGACTTTTGAAGTGAATGCTGCTGTTGTCGTTGCCCTGGCGTGTTGTATTTCTGGGTTCTCAGAACCACAGAGACACAGACTACCCCATGAGAGTATTTTGATGCAGGCGATAGATGTGGTATTCAGCTCTCCCCTTGGGATCAGAAACGTTGGTGATGCTGTGGAGATGATGAGCAGACCCGTAGTGAAGCATTTGGGCAGACTTTCCAAGCTGGTTGAGAATTGTCTTGTGAATGGTGTCAAGTTCCCCGTTTTGGATGCTTCTCTTGGTGTGATGCTCGACTTTGCACATTCTCTGCATTCCCTAGTTCTTCCTTCTCTAAACAGTCCTGAAATGTGGGAATTGCTGAAATCTGAGCTGTTTGGAATTGTGATGATGCTTCAAGGTTTTGTGTCATTTTCGCTCAACATCTACAACAAACTTAAACCAGAAAATTACCTCATTCTTTACACAAAGACTCTCAAGATTCTTTTCTTTATGAACTTTATTTTGGAAAAAATCGGCACTGGCGGGTTCCAGGCCTACAACTTTGTTTTCCAGGCATCTGTTGATGGTCTTTTGCAACATTCGATGAAATCTGCTGAACAACTAGGTATTTTCATGATTGGACAAATCCATATGCCAACACTAGAATCTCCATATGAATCTTCCAAAGCAATGTTTGTGCTCAACTACTTTGAACAAGTGACAAAAACGTGTCCACATGAGTACAACGACATCACCATTGGTCCTTTTATCGCCCATTTCATCGCACATCCATCTCCTTCTATCAAACCACTTGTTGAAGCTGCACATAGCGTCCAGCTTGCAACTTTCACACCAAGAAACGCAGTGATCACCTCCATCATGGCAGTTGATTACTTACACACCGTTCTTTCACAATTCCCCACCATTTTATCACCAACACAACTGACAATTGCAGTTGAAAGCATCGCACGTGCAGTTTCTCCACCTCAGGAGGCATATTTCCTCAACAAGGACAATTTGCGAGAAGTTCTACACACGATATATCTTCACATTCTCAATACTCTTCCGATTCATCGTCCACCATTAGTTTCTGCGTTGATGAAGACGTTGTGCTACGTCCCGTTGGAATTGTTGGAGTGTTGGTTGGGTAATGTATGGGAGTTTACAAGTGGGAATTCAGAATTGGAGAAACAGTTATGGAAGTTGATCAGTGAAGATTTTGATTCTCAAAGGGCAAATGTTGGTGTTCAATGGTGGTATCATCGTTCTAGTCTAAAACTCTAATAACAAATGAATTCATTTCTTTTTTTGCTCTCTACTTTCTAGCCTTGAGGGCCACATCCACTTTAGACAAGGCCAAGTATGACACCAATGCCACAAATACCCATTTTGCCACGTTCAAAGGCTTTGTCATTTGTTGAGCAAATCCGTATTGATACTTGACCAACACTTCGAGTTTCCCCAATTGATCCACAATGTTCTTAAAAGTGATTGTGACTTTTGTATGACCATTTCCGAGATCAAAATAAGAAAGTTCATGTCCTTCATCCATTGATTGGAATCCAATCGGACATGAAACATCAGAAACGACGGCTCCTTCTGGCAAATAGATACTCAACTCGACATTGTCATACGAAACTGTTGGTGGTCCATTCAAGATTGGTACACGTACGATGTATTCACCATTACCCAAATCACGAAGATATTGAGTAAGAGAATTTGTCCAACCAATAGTGAAGTTATAATGCCATCCTCCAAACACTGGATATCTTGGCTTGATGTACAAGTTGTTTCCCAATGATTTTGAAGTGGAGACGTTACCAACAAGGTCTGTGTAGTATACATCTCTAGCTTCTGGTTCCAATTGGAGTTGAAGGGATGCCATTGCATGAGAATGACGTGTTCCTTTAGTTCTCATAAAGTCTGCACGACTAAATCCAGATTCCAAAGAAGCAGCCATGTTTGTCATTTCGTAATCCTCCACAAATTGAATAGTAGCACCCCAATGCGAAACCCAAACTCCACGGTTCAATTGGTTGATCTTTGGAATTGGGAAGTTGTGTTTGTATAACAAATGCAATGGGATTGAAGAAAATGGCTCAAGTTGATCAAATTCATACACAAGAGCATTATCACGAACTGTTGCCTTATGGACAATCTCCTGACCGTGGAAGATGTCCAATTCCGAAGCCTCTGCAACATGTGTGATGGTTAAAGAAGCCTTGTCAGTATGATATGGAGTCAATGGTGTTTTGAACGTTTGAAGAAGTAAAGTTTGTTCATCGGCCATCTTGACTTGACGCGGAAGAGGCTCAACTGAATCTGTAATAGACATTGTCAAGACAAAAGAGTATGTACTCTTTGGAGCAACTGGTGGAAGTTGAACTTTGATATAGTTCACCAATGGTCCATTCTCACCATCAGTTGTTGATTCCAGCACACTTGAAGGAAGAACACCATCCATTCCTTCCTGGGCAACAGAGAACACACTCAACTTGTCCCACAACTCGTGTGGGATGGCAATCAAGTATTCATCATTTGGAACTGAAGCAATGTTCTGAACCGTATAGATCCATCGTTCGGCAACGTATGTACGTTGCAAATCAATCGTCCGATCAATGCCCAGATTGCGCCAATTGGCCTCGGGCACGAACGAGGCACACACACAAGTCACCAGCAAAAGAAAGAACAGCATTGTTGTGTATTTTCTTTTTGGTGTAGATAAAGAAATATGGTGTTGGGGGGTTGACGTGGTTTCTTTCCCATATTGGCCATGTGGTGTTGGTGTCTGGATGTTATATATATCTTGCTTATGTAATATATTATGTAATCATCTGTATTGTATCACGTGACGTATGTGTCCCCCAATCATATATAGGCTTTGCTAACTAACCCCACTTTCTCTCTTTTAACCTTTTATAAAGAGATCTTACGAGAGTCAACAATGTCAACAATACTAAGACTTGTTGTATTATTAAGTATTGCACTGTTTGTTGCCCACCACGTTTCAAATATCGTCACACGCACTTCTTCCATCATCACCAACTCAATGATGTTACAGATATACACTCACAACATTCGTTATGATAATCGAAATGCCCGTGGAAGGGAAAGATTATGGAATGAACGTAAATTTCCAATGGTTGAAAGTGTCAAATACCATACTTTTGGTGTTGAAAGCGTTGTTTGTTTACAAGAAGTTCTCAAGACACAACTGGATGACATATTGGAGTTATTGGGTCCGGATTGGACTTATTATGGTATTGGAAGGGATGATGGTATTGAAAAAGGTGAATATGCACCTGTTTTATATCGACAGAGTCAATTTGAGCTTTTGGAATCTGATACTTTTTGGCTTTCCGAAACACCTGATGTTCCCAGTAAAGGATGGGATGCTGATCAACCCCGAATCGCTACATGGGCATACTTGAAGAGTCGAAACACTGGTTCCAAGTTCAACGTGTTCAACACACATCTGGACCACATTGGGAGAGTTGCAAGAGAAGAATCCGTCAAGTTGATTGCAGAAAGAGCCGGGAGCCATAACTCTGACTTGTCATTCATTGCCGGGGATTTCAACTCTGAGCCGCACGAAGAGGCCTACCAGACCTTGAAAAAGTATCTGAGTGACACCAGAGAGGACAACGCCATGAGTTATGGGTACAAGAACACCTTCACAGGGTTTGGTGCCGATGACAGACACAAGGTGATTGACTACTTGTTTGTGGACAAGCGTATCAAAGCTGCAATGTTTGGAGTGCTCGAGAACAACTTCAGCTACCTGAGCTCGGACCACCGTCCTGTTTTGGTGAAGTTCGAGGTGTGATAAATTTATGTGTGTGTGTCTGTGTGTGTGTATGTGTACATATAGCGATAAGCCCGGAGGGGGTGGGTGTGCGACGACACAAACACACCTCTTGACACCCCCCAAATTAAAAAGAGACATGTAACTTGGAGAAAAATATACATCTCTCTGCAACACATATATATAACTAGAACAACAACAAAAACAAGATATGCTCTTCAAGACACTCGCCACGTTCGCTACTCTCACTTCCCTCGTCGCTGCCGAAGCTTTACCATGGGCCCAGGCAAATGCCCAGGCAGAGGCCGCTGCTGAAGCCTACGCTGACGCCTACGCAGAGGCCCTCGCCATTGCACACCCGGACCCAGAAGCCTACGCTTTGGCAGCCTCTGCCGATGACTGTGCCGCCATCTCGTGCCACGCAGCCTGTGGTTATTTGATCCTCGACGGTGCTGCGTGCTCGGAGAACACCACTGACAGTTATTCTGGACCTTACAACACAACCTGTCTCTGTTCCGAGGGTTCTCACTTCCTCGAGAGATACACCCCATGTATGGAGTGTGGTTGGACGTTGTGGAAGTACTACGGTGTTTACTTGACCTCTGCGCTCGAGGCCTGTGGAACGCTCTCCACCGAGCCTACTGGAACAGAGAGATGTTCCACCACCTTGACAAACTCTTATACGAAGGACGAGAATGCTGGCTGTGAGTTTGGTGGTGCTTGTGTGTCTTCTTCTACTGGTGTTTCCAACTCTTCTTCTTCTACTGCTGTCAATATGACTTCTGTCATGTCCTCTTCTGTGTCCTCCTCCGTCTCTTCAATGACTGCTGAGTCTTCTTCTGTTGCTTCTTCCAACTCCTCCAACTCTTCTTCTACTTCTTCTTCTTCTACTTCTACTGGTGGTGCTGTGATTTTGGGTTCTTCGCTTATTGCCGTTGTTCTCGCTCTGATGGTTTAGATAGAGAAGAGAGACACGAAAAAAAAAAGTAAATAAAAAAGACGCGTCACATTTTACATCAATGTAGACCATACATATGAACATATGAACATATAAACATATAAACAAAGATATAAACAAAATGACAGACCCAACAATCATCTTCAACAATGCCTGGGCCCAACTCGACACTTCAAAAAGAGGTTATATCCCACCTTCTGATCTTCCCTTATTGATCGCTGCTATTGAATCTAATCTTCTTTCCCCATTGATAAATGACAAACAAATGGAACAAATCAAACAATTTGCCAAAACATCAACACAACGTGTTTACAAGAGTGATTTCAAACCTCTATTCAATTCACTTTGTGGTGTTGATTTCACAAATGCTGTGACTAAAGCTAAATGTGATGAGGACAAGAAGAGTCTGGCTAAATTGACTAAACACGTTCCTATTGAGATCCAACCAAGTTTCAAAAAAGAGTACAGACAATACAAGCGTCTTAGTGAGTCCCAGGAAAGGGAAATTGAGTTTAGAGACGAAGTCATACACAAACTTGAAAAGAAAGAACAAGAATTGGAGAAAAGTATGGTGAGACAGAAGGAATTGATCAAACTTACTAAAGAATTGGAAGAAGATGTCTTGTACAGAGACAAGATCATTGTGGAAAGAGATACACTCATACATCAAAGGGATCAAGAACTTGTGAGACTTAGAGACGAAATCAAGAGATGGAAACAAGAATCTAAAATGCTTCAAACTGAGAACAAAAGGGATTGGAAACAATATTCCATTCAAAGGGAACACACTTTTAACAATGAGCTCTTACAACGAATCCAATCACAACAATCTCAAATCAAACAGCTCAAATCAACATTATCCCAATCAACTTCAACCATACCAATCACATTCATATCCCCTTCAAAACCACAATCACAACCCAAAAGGGCAAGTTTCAAAATCAGTCCATACTTGTTCATACCTATTGTGATTCTCTTTATCCTATATCGTGTCTTGTTCTTTTCGCAAAATGTGTGGTATCACAACACTTTCTTAGAACCAATCATGTATGAATGGTTTGAAAACCAATCTGTGGATTATGATTATTACGATTTGGGAAACGTTGACGAAGAATACTTAAAGTCCTTTAGATGGTGAAGAAAAAAAAGAAAAAGATACTTTATAAATTACACAAATGTCTATTTCATGGCTTGTTTAAAACACATGCACAACACCTTCATCACCATACTAACCATCTGATCATTACCAGAAGAGCCCTGCTGCTGTTGCTGTTGCTGCTGCTGCTGGTGATAAGATTGAGTACCAGCACCATAGTACTGTGCAGCTGACCCTTGTCCCTGTTGGTACTGCGGCTGTTGTTGTGGATGATAAGCATTCTGTGGTTGTGTGGCTGGTCCTGGGACATTGAGATTCTGCCAACTTTGTGGAACAGTCTCTCCACTCAGATTAACAATAAGAACACCACTATTCTTTGGGTCAATGTGTGCATCAAACCCAGCTTCTTCACACAATTCTTCAACTGCTGGTTTCAACTTGGCAACTCCATTAGCAGAATGAATACCTTTCCCCACAATAACTTCCAATGTGCGTTCTCCACGTTGTACACCGGCAGTCATTCGTCTCTTGAGGATATACAATGCCTCTTTGACATACAACCCGTGTAAATCGATTTCATTTGAATCCGAATCGGCATTATTCTCACGGAATACATATTCTGCAGCTTGGAAATTATACCCATCTGCAATTTCCAATTGTTTCTTTGCTTGTTCACTTAATTCATGTGCTTTGGCTTTATCTCCAGATTTGTATGCAGCTTGGGATTGTGAAGATAATTTGGAACGTTTTTTGAATGCTTCATCAGCAAGAGACCTTAATTTCTTGTATTGAGGATCAGAAACGTGGTTATAATCACGTTCACCACCACCTTAAAGAGATTAGTATCGTGGAAATAGAAATAGAAATTAAATAGACTTACCGAGCTTGACACCTCTATCGACAGCAGCACTGGCAGACATTCTTTGGGCTTTTTCCTTGTTGTTGTTGTTTGTTGTTGGTGTGTCTCCAAGTCCCCTGAGATGAAATTTCCATACATGTGGGGGTGTGTCTGCCCTGATACGTTTTTTTTCTTTTTTTGGGTGTAATCATCACGTGATATTGTACACACACAAAACCCTAATGATTTTACACCCGCACACCAAGTAGTCACTTTTTGTTTTATTCATTTTCCCATAAAATACAACACCTGAACACCACTCCCAACTCCAAAGGATATTAGATTTTTCACTTGTTCATCACCAACCATCAGACACCCACCACTCCAACCAAAACCAAAAACAAAATGGCTAAGTCTACCCCAAAGCAGTACGTTTATTATATTTTTGTGGTCTAGTCGATACAACTACAGATGGTCCTATAATTTGGGGAGATAGAAAGAGAGAAAGAGAGCTGAGCTGAGGCTTCCTACTAACTCGCTTGGAAGCGAACCATTACTTCTTGATAAAGTTTGTCTTTACTCAGGGGTGTTTTATAACATGGTGAGCTTCCATTCCATTCCATTCCCTTCCCAGAGTCAATGTCCTTGTGTGTTTTTTTTTAAAAAACAAGCTTGGAGAACACTTCTGTGGTAGAAGGTCATGGGTTGTTGTTATTCTCTGTTTTTTTTAATAGAGTCTACACTTCCTCTGTCCTTTCCTGATCTCAATAATTGAGTGACGGAGAAGTATCAGTTTCATCGAATGATTGGTCATGTCGATGTATTGTATTGTCACACACACCCCTTCAAGGAACCTAACTAACACCCCAAAAACAGGGTCATCACCGCTGAGCAGGTCCTCGTCCCAGAGTCCCAGTTGAAGAGAGCTTCTGCCTCTGCTAAGCTTTCCGAGAAGGCTGCTGCTGAGAAGTTGGCTAACAAGAAGGTATGTTCCTTTGTCCTCTAAACACACACACACTCTCATGACAACATTCTGGTCTTTTTTTTAATGTGATGAAGACCTACAACCAAACATGACTAGCCCCCTTGGGGCGATGCCGTCTGTTACGTTAACCATCTTTCGGGGCTGATTTTTTTTGTATACAAGCCTGATGTTGTCATTTGAGGTGTGTGTTTTTGTTGTTGTATACATCAAGAACAACTGACTAACAAACCACAATACAGGCTAACAAGGAGAAGCGTCAGGCTATCTTTGAGAGAACCGCTGGTTACCAGAAGGAGTACTACGAGGCTGAGCGTGCCATCATTGAGGCCAAGCGTGAGGCCAAGGCTGCTGGTTCTTACTACGTTGAGGCCCAGCCAAAGCTTGTCTTTGTCGTCAGAATCAAGGGTATCAACAAGATCCCACCAAAACCAAGAAAGGTTCTCCAGTTGTTGCGTTTGCTCCAGATCAACGCTGGTGTCTTTGTCAGAGTCACCAAGGCCACCTCTGAGTTGCTCAAGCTCGTTGAGCCATACGTTGCTTACGGTTACCCATCCCTTGCCACCATCAGAAAGCTCATCTACAAGAGAGGTTACGGTAAGGTCAACAAGCAGAGAATCCCACTTTCTGAGAACGCCATCATTGAGGCTTCTCTCGGTCAGTACGGTATTGTCTGTGTTGAGGACTTGATCCACGAGATTTACACCGTTGGTCCAAACTTCAAGCAGGCCAACAACTTTTTGTGGCCATTCAAGCTCTCCAACCCATCTGGTGGTTGGGGTGTCCCAAGAAAGTTCAACCACTTCATCCAGGGTGGTGCCTTCGGTAACAGAGAGGAGTTCATCAACGCTTTGGTCAAGAAGCAGTTGTAAGCTTTTTTGTTTTTGGGAGGTTATGTGGAGTGCTTCCTTTTGTATATTGAATTGAAGCCTTCTGAACTTTATTTTTTTATTGTATATTAATGTATTCTAATGGGTGTTTGTTTTAACTAACATATATGTATCGTAACTTCATTATTTTATATAACCATATTCAAAAGACATTATCACTCTCCCCAGGCAATCTCGGCACTCTCTTTGGTTCCCAATCCTCTTCTCCAAGGCCCTGAAGTCTATAAAACTCCTCCTTGACATCAACACTTCTCTTCTTGGTGTTGACCTTGATGATTTCCTCCTCATCCAACTCTCTTGTTTTACGATCTCTATTTTCATAACGAATAGCAGTAAAAGAGGATAACCAAACTGATGCAAAGCCCATTGCCGTTAAAAAGGGTAATCCAAACAGTAAAAATGGATATTTCTTTAAATTTTTTTGATATTTCCCTGCAAATGTTGCATCGTAAATTGCCTGTTCACGTTTAGAACGGAATTTCTTAGTATTGAAGACCATTTTTTATTGAAATGTCATATGTTTTTTGTGGTTTGTAAAAAGAAAGCTGGGCTTTGGAAGTTTTTGTTAAAAAACATCACACTTTCGTGAGGGCTGCGTAACCTTTTTCTCTCTTTTTACTTCTTTTTACTATTATAATATAAATATATTGTATTTCTTTGTTATATATATATAGCTCAAATATCCACGAGATTGTCATATACACCATCCTCCACTGCCCTCCATGCATCCACAACCGGCTCGTCGTTAAAGGGAAGACACTGTCCACTGACAATACCAGCAATGTTCTTCTCTTTATCACACCAATAGAACAAATTTGCCATTCCTGACCAATGTCCAGTGTTTACACCACGTTTAAACACACCTGGACTCATTGTGAGGAACCAAGAAAGTCCCCAGCCTTGTGGAAGGTCGGGATCTGGATAGACTTTATGTGCCTTGTCCTTTTTGATAACGTTTGAAATAAAAAGAGGCATTGAAGGAATTTGATTCTCAAACATGAGTTGAACTGTTTCTTTGGAAAGAATTCTGTTTCCTGTTTGAGGTGAAACTCCATCGTTGAGGATCATAGAGAGAATACGAGCATAATCACTTGGTTTGTGGAAAGAACCAGCACCACCAGCATGGAAGAAAGGTTCTCCATCGTTACCATACACGGGTAATTTATAATTGTGTGGTCCTTCTTTAACCTCACCAGTTGTCTTGTCTCTATAATTCATCTTGACAAGTCTCTGCTTCTGGTCTGGAGACAAGACAAATGTGATATCGGTGATTCCACATGGTTCAAAGATGTGCTTCTTCATATACGCATCAAGTTTCATACCCGAAACTCTCTCCACTGCAACACACGCCCAATCAATACCAGGACCATAATGCCAGTTTGTTCCAGGTTCAAAGATGAGTGGACAAAGAACTGCTTTTTCATCTTTAGCTTCAAAGAGATTCAAATTGAAGAATTCGTTAAACTGTGCAACTGCAGGATCATCAGCATATGAAAATCCCGAAGTATGAGTCAATAATTTCCTCAATGTGATTTCATTTTTTCTCTTTTTCAAGACAATTCCATCATCCGTTTTTTCCGCAATAGGTAAATTCTTCAATTCTGGTAAGATTCGATATAATCCTTCATGATCATCCAATGATAATTCACCAGTTTCACACATTTGTAAAGCAGCAATGGCACCGAGTAATTTAGTAGTACTTGCACCCCAAAACATCGAATCAGTAGTCATTTTTGTCGAGGATTCACAACCAATTGTTCCTGAGGAATAAACAATCAATTCTCCATTAGAATCGGTGATTGCAATTGATAAACCACCAGGGAATCCTGGTTGTTTGACAGCATCATCCACAATCTTCTTGATCGTGTCAATTCCACTTTCGGAGATTCTGGACATCTTCTTTTTCTTTGGGGATGGAAAAGGAAAAGGAAAAGAAGGAAGGGGGAGGAGAAATTTTATAGATACTCGCTCTAATCGGAGAATGCGGGGTGGCTTATAGGGGGGCTTGATAAACCCGAACACCATCTGGGGAAGATATTAATATGATAATGTTATGAGAAGAAGTGTATTTGTGATTATGTGTGTTTTGAAGCTCTTTGTGTATGTGTATGTGTGTGTGTATGTTATTGGTCTTTTAGAGGTTTTTATTATGTGTGTTTTTTAGTTTGCTTTAAAATTTGAGTTTATTTGTTAGGATCATCCGTTTTTGTGTTACAGACTCATTCTTTTAGGAGAGAAATTACAATATTAATTTATATTAGCATATTAAATTTCATGATATATTTGCAATATTTATATGAGTAATTATGGAGAAAACAGCAAAAACAAACAAAGAAATAACGATTTGGGAAGTATATAAGGAGGTTCTCTTTGAAAGCATTTTATATATACACGCTATTTACGCACACTTCCCGATACGGAAGTCAAGATGACACAAATAATAAAGGCACAGCTGCACCCCTGAAGTATAAAAAGGCTCAAATCTCGTCTTTTTGTACATCAAATAAACATCATCATCAAACAAATTAAATTAAATCAAATCAACAACACAATGCTACACAACGTGCTCCAATCGTGGGGGCTCAACAGAGGATATCACGACTACTTCCCTTCTCCAATCACCAACGTCGGTTCCACATTCTACAACGAGCTGAAAGAAGCTTCGACACTTGCCCAGATCCAGAAACTTCTTTCCAATGCCCCACCAGAGATTAAGTCGTATGTACGGGTGTTCAAGAGCCACAGATGGCCGCTGTTCCATTTTAAAGAGTTGGAATCTCTCGGTGTGCCGGTGATGCTGTTGGAGTATTTGAAGAAACCTGTTGACCCATTGGGAATCTACTTTGTTGAGATTGATGCCAACTTCCCGAGTTTTAATCAAGGATATCTCCAAGGAAAAGACTATGCCCATTTCCTCAAGTTCTTCAACGATTCCACAAATATCATTACGTTTGTGAATTGTGATTCCGAGGGGAAAGAAGTGAGAGATTCTGCATACCCTACAAGAGATGAATTCCTTCGTCCTCTACCAAAGTTGAAGAATGGCCTCATACACATTGCAACATCGGGGAAATACTGCCCAGTGGAACTGAAAGACTATAAAATGGAATCAACACTTGTCTTTGACTCAATAACACACCTTACACTTCGCAACTGTGACATTCCAAAGTTCCAAGTACTCAACCCTTGCTCTTGCAAAGCCATTGAGCTTACCGCATGCTCACAAGAGACTTTAGAAGCAGTGAATCCATTGGTGTCATCAACCGAAGTCATGGCTGTCACATCTTACACTTCTGATATATCACTCCCTCTTCTCTCTACATCTTGTGAGACATTGGACCAGTTTAAAGCAGAACATGAAAATTTCACGTCTTTCTCATTCTCAGACCATTCATTCTCGTATAATGACGCAGTTGTGAGATTGAAATTCGTGCACGAGTTGAAGAATGTGGAATTCAATGGTAAGATACAAGGGGAAACATACAGAGATACTTCATTGTTGAAACTTGCCACAATCCCACGTAATTTCCTCGGTGAAGAACAAGAGAAGATGGAGAGACCAGTGATTGATAATATTGCGGGAAAGATCGACATGGATCTATATATCTATGGCCCTTTCCCACTCGTCAAGAACTTTAGTGCCGAGATCAGAGAGTTGGAAGTGTGGGCATACCCTATACACAAGGATACATTTGAAGGTTTTGGACCGGATGTCTATGGCTCATTGTTTGATAAAGTGGAGTCATTGCAGTGGAATGCTAGTATTTCAGATTTGACAAAGATTGAGGGGATTGTTAATAAGGTTAAGAGTATTACACTCAGAGCAAAGACAACAGAGGAAGTGGCATTGGCCAAAGGGTTGGTGTTTGGTGAACAACTCGAAGAGATGAGAATCAAAATCACGGATATTACAATGATGCCAACTTGTCCCGGTGTTGAGTGTTTGTTTGTATCGTTGACCGAGTTCCCTGAGTCGTTGGAACCGGGTCATTTCTCCAGTAAGTTCCCAAACTTGAAGAAGTTGGAGCTTATGACATCATCTGAAAAGACGGTACACTTCCAATGGAACGACGCAAAGCTTGCTGAACAACTCAAAGTGTTGAAGCTGGGGAAGAATCTGGTGTGTGAGCTCCCACATTTCACAAAGCTCACCAGTTTGACATCCGGAATGGACTCCAATATCAACTCACCATCACTTGAATTCCTCACTATCATTCCAACAAAGGAAGCCATCAACATCTCCAATTCGAGTGTCCAAAATCTCCACATTTCTCCAGCAAACTTCCCCGTGTCCCTTTCAATCATCGATTGTTGTGAATTGCAGAACGTGTACGTTTCTCCTCTGACCAAGGAATTGACGTTGAGTGGAGAATTACCAAAGCTGATGGATGTTACATATCACCCAATTAATAAGGGAGAAGCAGTCCACTCTGCCCCTCCGGGTGTTTCTACAAATATCTGGACTCTGTTATAATTAATGAACGTTTTATTTCTTCATTTCAATCAGAATTTCATCCGAATCACCCTCAGGTCCCTCCTCGTTCTTAAACACCTTCTTTCTCCATTCTTTTAAGTTTTTTCTCTTGATCTTTCTTCTTTCCTTGATACGTTCCTCCTTGTTTTTGTACGATGCAAGCTTCTTAAGTCCGACATACTCGTTGAGATCAGCATCATCGGCCAGGAAGATTTCACGTGTTGTCAGGCCAAACGAATCAGGAGACACTGAACGATACTTGAAAGTGTTTGTGCGTTCTTTAGAACGTCCCGATCGATCATCTCCTTCATCGCCTTTTTCTTCTCCTTCTTCTTCGTCAACTTTATCCATGATTTTGAGCTTGTTATCATCGAGAACTTTAGAAGCGATTTCTTTGGCTTTCTTCTTTTCCTTTTTCTGTTTCTTTTTGGTTTTTTCAACATCCACCTCTTCTTCTTCATCCATCACGGGCTCCATATCACCATCAAAGATTTCACCCAAGATGGAATCCCATTGTGAATCGTCAAAGTCTTCTTCAAACAACCGATCACTGATCTTCTTGGCGGTTTTTTCGTCAATCTGGATACCATACTCCTTTTGAAGATTGTCCAATATATCTGTAAGCTTGTTGATCTCGTCAGTCTTCATCTTTTGGATCTTCTTCTCCTTGACTTCCTTCACCACTGCCTTCTCCTCTCTTTCTTTTTCTCTCTTTCTCTTTCTGGAATTCGTAGCATCACGTCTCATCGTGGCTTGTGATCTGGCATAACTTATAATCTCTGCAGAGTTTGGATCTTCATAACGGAAGTTGTAGGCGTTCTCGTACTTCTCAGCGGCTTGGTCAAACTCCTCATCATCCTCACCAGCACCATCTAGGTTAATCTCACGGTCTCCTTGTTTAGGAATCCAGGCATGTTGAGAGACGAAAGCCTCAAGGAATTCTTCACCATTAGCATTAGGATCTGGCAGAGCAGATTCATTGTTCGCCGTCTTCGTCTTCTTCTTATCCTTCTTCATGAACAGCTCATCGTCATCATCTTCGTCATCAACTTCGTCAAACGCACCTTTAATCTCGCTCAGAAGCTGATCACGCTCCTCCTTCTTCTCTTCATCATAAGTCTTGACCGGTTCTTCCGAATCACCACTAAGCAGAGCCATTCTGTGGTAATCTTTCAAGTATACCGGTTTCTCCTTCTTCTCCCTTTTCTCCACCTCCACATCGTCAAAGAACTTCACATCCTTCTCAAACAGAGACTTGTCATTTGTCTTCAAAGCATTCATCACCTTCTGGAAACCTTCTTCAACACCCTCAGTTAAAAGTTCACCATATTCATCCTCTTCTTCACTACTACTCTCTTCACTCTCGCTCTCAAACTCGGCTTCAACGGCCTTGACAACTTCAGCATCCGCGTTTTCAAGTTGTTGTTCAAGCTTTTGCTTCTCTGCTTGACGTGCCTTTTGTGCAGCAGATTTCTTTCTGGCCATGTTTTGTTGTGTATTTCTTTTGCCTTGTAAAGAGAGATGAGCTTCTAGTTGTAGGAAAATTTTGGGGTATAGTGTGGTGTGCGGGTGTTGTTTGTGTCGCACTTTTGTGGCATGTATTAGGTGTTTACTTTGGGAGAAGGTCATTTAGATTGATATATATATATATATATATATAATCTACTTGTTTCTTATTGGAAGGTGTTTATAGCATTGAAGGTCAGTCAATAAAATGTGCCATTCATGCACAGTTGATTACAATTTCACGCCGCTTAGACTTGGGGGTATACGGGGAGTTCGTTCTTTTTTATTAATTAGACATTAAATAGGAGTCACACCCTTTCCACCTTCAATCAGCACGTTGATGATGTTGTCCATACATCTCAGGTTTGAGTTGACTGTGTTATCAGTGGTGATGTTTCCCAAATGTGGAGAAAGAGTGACATCCCATCTTTTCATCCAGCGTGGATCAACGTTGAGTTCGTCCCAGAGCACATCCAGACCAGCAGAGCACACTGTTCCATCTTCCAAGGCATTGTATAGGGCATCTTCATCAATGGCACTTCCACGTCCAATGTTGACGATACGCACACCACGCTTCACTGTCTTGAGGGATTCGGCATTGATAAGGCCAATTGTTTGTGGAGAATGTGGAACTGCAATAACGATAAGATCAACGTCAGTGATGAGCTCTTCAAAAGTAGGAACATAAGTAGCTGGATATCCGAGGCTTTTTGTTTCCTCTACGGTCAATGGTGTACGCTTTGTATACCTCACCTCCATACCAATAGCATCAAGTCTTTTACCAATTTGTTTGCCAATTGCACCAAGACCGACAATACCGGCGACTTTCCCCATTGGAGACTCGACCTTCTTTCCACCGACACTCGAACTGAACGCCAAGTTGGCATCTGGGTGAGAAGGAAGGGCCTCACCATCTTCATCAAACCCTGCAGATCCCAAGATGTGTCTCGAGGCCATGATCGTACGAAGAGTTCTGTATTGACGCTCGAAGAACGAGTGCATTCTGAAACAGGCAATGGTCAGGTAGAGTGCCTGGTCTGCGACGTCGTGCTGGGAAACATCACCAACGTTGCAAAAGATAATCCCTTTCTTCTTCAACGCATCTCTCTCCTCGTCCAAGTAGCCGACCCACGAGTAGCAGTACAGCTTCACCGTCTCTGGGAGATACTCCACAAACTTCATCAGTCCACCGACGAACAAAGCAGCGTGCCCGGTGACCCACACTGCGCTGATATCGCTGGAAGGACCCTGAAGCTCTTCAATCAACGCCTCGAGAGAACGGACCCTGTGCACTTTGACGTCGAACAACTGCTTAAACTCGGCGTAGTTCGGATGCTGATTCGCATGCTCGGAACGGTCCGTCTCGAGGACAAGCACCTTCTGCTTCGGAGAGGTCATTTTGCTGTTTCTGTTTGTTGGAAGAACAAGAAAAAAAGGGTGGGCGATGACCTCTTTTATATTAAGAGGAGATCTCGGGACTCAGAGATGGCGCCTTCCCTAATCGGGGGAGGAAAAAGCGCTGTGGAGGGAAACTGATGGCGCGCGCACGAACTTGTTTGGAAAATAAAAAAGTGCATATCGCGGGAAGGTTTCAGCGACAATGTGACACAAAAACGGCATCACAACTATATAATAACCACCATAACAAGGGAAAAAAAAAATATACCCAGCAATAGCAGGGGAAGATAATGGATCTTAGAGAAGTAAATAAGATGTCTACACAACCGCCACCATCCCCCGGTCTTGTCGAAGAGTGCGAGGACTTCACCATCCCTCTCGGTTTCTTCCAAACATTTATCACTCGTCTCGAAGCATATCTCCGCTCTCAGTGCCATCTCCAGAATCTCTGGATCATCTCACACGTTGCGACAATTGTTGGGTCTGCGTTGTTTGTCTTCTCCCTCCTGTCTGCCCATGAACACTTGCAAGACACGTCTTATGACTTTGCGGTGTGGGGTACACTCATCACATACCTTATTGTGCTCTATCGTTGCAACTTTGAAGAACAGATCATCATGGACGACAACAGGGAGGAGGTGATCCTCAGGCCAACTATAATGTGTGTTTCTGAGTTGATGAAGAACGAGAATGCACAGTTGTTTGGATACATCTGTCTTTGGATCTTTACTGGCAGATCTCTTTTGAAGTTGGCACCGTTTGTCATTTATTCTGTGATCAACTTGTTTTCCTACTTCACTTTGGACATGATCCCAGACTCGGGCTTCTCCAAGGCATTGTTGCCTCTCTTGAACTATTTTGAGATCCCGTTGCTCACCACAGCCTCTCACTTCGACCTCCTGGCCATTGCTGTGTTGATCAAGGAGTCTTATGAAAACAAGAACGCATACCCCTTGGTGATATATTTGGCGATTTGGGCGTTGAGATATGAAAACTCGGAAATCAGCCGTTCCTCGATCAAGTCTATTGTGACTACAATCGACTCCTTGGTGCTTGGAAGCTACTTACCAGAGAGTATCCAGACAGAGTACAAGTTATGGAGACGGTACTGTACTTTTATGATCCCCTTGAACATAGAGTGTCCTTCAACACCAGATGAGAAACAAAATGAGTATAAAGAAGATGTTGTTGAATGATCCATTATTATGATGAAGAATTATAGCTATTTGAAGTATAATACAATGAATTTTAATGGAAGTTCTAAAGCCCCATTATGCGTATTAATAATTAATGCCAAATAGGAATAGAGTGTTTTGTGTTATGAGCCCTTGTTATGCTCATCGCGTGCTTAGTCATCACACTCTATCAAGGAGGAAAAAAAAAGTCGAAGAGAGAAGAGTTCAAAATACTCTTTGATTCTCCCATTTTTTACCTTTATTGGCTGAGTTTTGTGCCTTATATTTCTTGCTATTTCCTTGATATAGTCAATGGAGGCACACGCACATCTTCTTCTGGCCACACCGCCCACAGAGATTGGCTCATTGGGTCCAGCCGCTGACCTCATCGCTCAAGGTCATCCACATGAACTTCTTCAAAATTGTCAGGATTTTCTCAAATCTTGTCTTCGCTCGGATTATGATTCCATTAATGATGCCTTGAGACAACTGGCTGAGTGTGCAGTGGAGAAAGACAAGGATCAATCTCTTTTCATTGCCATTTCAGCAGTGTTGGTGTTTGTTCAGGATAACTACACTGGTCCACAATCTCCACTTTCAGCTGGTTCGATGTTGTTTGGATCTATGGATGCTCAGGAAGTTCAGAAGGGTGCAATCAGGGCGCTCAGTGCATTTGGACAAGTCGTTTATGAACTCTGTGAGGATCCTGTCATGTTGTTGTTGTCTCTTCATCTGTTGGAGAAGTTGACTGGTGTTGAAAAGAGTTTACTTGTTGGTTCCCAAGGCTTTTCTGCTGAAGAAGCAGCTGAAGAAGCTCGTGTTATGGGAGATGATCATGCTGCTGCTGTTGTTGCTCTTGCCAAATGGTGGAGGGCTCGTGCTTTGGGAATTCAATGTTCGTTGTTTCCTGAATTCTCTGGTCCACATATTGCTGTCATTACATCGTTGTTTGATGCAAACTTGGCACAGTATATTTCTCAAGGGATTGTTGATGAAAAAGTGAAGAAGGATATCTTCGTTCTCTATCACCTGGAGAAGGCCAAAATTCTATTGGAATCCAATCTGGAACATTTGGTTCTCCCCGAATTGAAAACATGTCAAGAGCTCACTCAATTCGAATTCGTCCTTACTGGTGCTCGTGCTAAACGTACTCAATTCCAACAAATTGCACATTCTCAACTGATTGTGTTAGCACAATCCAATTACTTCAACAATTCAAAGGACTCTCACGATGCACAACCAGAGGCACACGATCTCAATTCTGATCTTCTTTTGGAGAGACCACATTACGAAGCATTTGGTGCCGATGATGAAGATGATCAGATTTACAAGAAGCAAAAGTATGACGAAACTGAAATCAACTATGGAGAACTTTTACCAATAACGATTCGTCAAGAATACATCCCTGAACATCTTCAAAAACTTGATCCAAATAATCAACCAACACTTTCTGACTTTGATAACCTTCAACTTCTTTTGAGATTGTATACATTACGTGCCACTTCTCCTTCCGGGAATCCACTTATTGAAGAACAACTCATGTCTTTGGTACAACGTGTATTGTACCAATCTGATCAATCCGCAGTGAACTATACGATTTTCTCTCGTGGATTATGGGAACGGTCCAAATTGGAAACAAATAAAGCACGTACGATCGAACGTGGTATTCTTCAAATGCAAACCCTTGTTGAAGAAATTGGACTTCGTATTTCCCAAAGATATATTCCTGCTTCCCCAGTGACAGAAACTACCGAACATGCCAAAGAATATACCAAATTGAGATATGTTTTCCAATTACCATACATCCCTCGTTGGCAATTGGATGCGACATTGGCGGAGAAGTTCATGTCTCTTGGTATAACCAAATCTGCTTTGGAGATTTATGAAAGATTACAACTTATTGTTGACATGGCATTATGTCATGCTTCTATTGGTGAAGAAGACAGAGCACGTGAGATTATTGAAACGAGAGTCGAAACACATCCTGAAGATGCAAGAGCATGGTCTGTTCTTGGTGATATTACACAAGACACGCAGTATTGGCTCAAAGCATGGGAAGTTGGGAAATATTGGAAGGCTAAAGTTTCTCTTGGAAAATGGAATTATAAGCGTGATATTGGAATTGCTATTGATCATTTACACGATGCATTGACTATTAATCCGTTGAGTTATGATACTTGGTTCCTATATGGATGTTTTGGATTGGAATCATCGAGATTCGAATTGGCAGCAGAGGCTTTTACACGTTGTGTTTCATTGGATGATACATCTTCGAATTCATGGTCGAATTTGGCTAGTGCATTGTTGAGATTGGAAAAAATTAAAGAATCCTTCTCGGCATACAAAAAGGCAACAGCAACTTCTGAAGGTAAGAACTGGAGATTATGGGAAAACTATCTTATTGTTGCCGCTCGACTTGGAGAATGGGATGATGTCTTATGGGCTTGTAAAAAATTGATTGATTTTAAAAAAGATGTTGATATTCCTGTTGTTGAGAAACTTGTTGAAATCATGACAACTAAACCATATGATGAATGTTGTCTTACATTTTTCCAAAAGAATTGTTTGGAATTCGTCACTGTTTTGCTTCCAAATGTCATTACAACTTCATCTCGTTTATGGAGAGTTGTTGCTCGTGTTGAATTATGGAGAAAAAAACCATGGAATGCATTGGATTGTTATGAAAAGGCATATCGTGCCATTTTACACAATACTGAATTGGAGACTGATGAATCTGTTTGGAATCAAACTGTTGAGGCATGTTCAGATCTTGTTGCCGCATATGAATCTCTTGGTGAACTCCCTGGGAAGCACAATGCAGGGGATATGGTTTGCAAAGACTGGAAATACAAGGCTAAGCAATGTATCAAGTCTTTGATGAGTAAAGGGAGAATGTCATGGGAAGGAAATGAAGGATGGGAAAAGCTAGAGGAGATTAAGGAAGGGATATAAGTTATCATTATTATTATAAATTATTGATGATATAGCACTTTCTGGGTGGAGTCTCCGCCACCAGAAGATGATACATGGTATGAATCAACTTGAGATGATTGTAAATCCATAGGTTTAACTTGAGTTCCACGAAGCATACCGGTGACTTGATTCAAATCTATTCCAACAAACTCAGCCATGAACTGACCAATCTCTGTGTTTTCATGATTCCCACCAAGTTTGTTGTAGAGACTGTTCATTGTATGTCTTTTGTTGGAATAGGCATAAATGTTGACATCCACAGCAGAATGACCATGAGTGGACCATCCAGTTTGTGAACGACGAGACACCATATCGTTTAGGGTGAAGTGAGATGTTGTTTTGTTTGTGACAACTGTATAAAGTTCGTCAACGGTATAGTTGTAAATTCCTAAATCTTTTTCAAAGATTTCGGACTTGATAAAGTCTTTCAAATCATCACCAGTGTACTCAGCCAACTTCTTATCGACGTATTCACCTGAATGAGTCGCATTGAGCAAAGCTTGAGGGAACCATGCATAATCCGGGTATGCTTCGGTCAACTGTCTTGCAGTTGCCAATCCACCAGTTTCATGATCAGAAGTTGAGATGACGACAGTTTCAACATCGGTCGAGTCCACAAAGTCCAACACAGCTTTAAAAGCCTTGTCAAATGCCAATACTTCACGCACTTGCGCTGCCGGGTCGTTGTTATGTCCTGCGTGATCAATACGTGACCCTTCGATCAAGAGGAAGAACCCTTTTTCAGAATGTCTTGTAGCCTCGCTCAACGCCGTCAATGCCGTAATGACCTCTTCTTCCAATGATGGATATACTTCATCGTCTCTGTCAATGTCGAATGGGATGTTATCTTCGGCCAAGAGTGCAATGAGTGGGAGTTGAACGTTTTGTCCCAATTCCAAAGCATCAAATTGGGTTCTGTTACCAACGTATTGCCATCCTTGAGCCATTGCCTCTTCGATCAAATCACGTTCATCACTGCGTCCTCCTCCAATAGAAGATGGATAAAAGTGTTTGCGTCCACCACCAATCATCAGATCGACAACTGGGCCCAAAGGATATTGTCCCAATTGATGTTGAGCAACGAGATCTTCATAGAAACGATATGAAACGTGTGCCGAGAAGGCTGCTGGTGTCGCATCTGTGATTCTCGTCGTGACGACGAGTCCAGTATGATAACCTTGGAGTTTCATCGCTTCCAACAACGTTCCACAAGGAGTTCCATCTGGTTTAACACCAACTGCATTGTTATAAGTCTTGATTGAACAGGAGAATGCCGTGGCTCCAGCAGCAGAGTCTGTGACAAGCGAATCGTTCGAACGGGTTCTCGAGGAGCCAATGAAGTGTTTGTCAAGTGTCAAACTGTCAGAAAAGTCAAGTCCATCTCTATGTTGACGGAAAGAACGTGCCAATGAGACAGAAGCAGGCCCCATTCCATCTGTCACGAGGAAAATGACATTCTTCTTTTTAGGCTGGGTGGATGTGTAAAAGAAGGTTGAGATGAGCAGAGCCAGAGAGAGACAGAGCCAAATTCTGTGTGGTTGGAGAGCCATTTGTGGGATGCTTATCAATAAATATAAATATAAATATTTGTGTGTGTGTTGCTTTTTTTGTGGTGGGTAAAAAAAGTCCTAATCTCTCTATCTTTTTTTTGCCCGCGATATATCGATAACCAGCTCGTTTCATATGACGTTATTCAATATTGAATGTACATCCATCAATATATATATATATATATGATATAATATGATATAATATGATATAATATATCGCATCATATATATCCAGATAATCCGTTATATTAAGGAGATATATATATATAATATATTATATATATATTGCTATATATTGCTATATAACACTGACCCCCCCTCAATCGCGCAACACGCCCCCCCTCACATACAAAAATTTTTCACCACATCACCAATATAAACATCCTAATAATCCTTCAACAATACACAACAACACACCAAAAAAAAAGAGGATACAATATAATGCTTCCTTTCAACGTTGATGCTGCACCAGCAACAACATGGGGTCCACCTTCTACAATCCCGGAGTCTCTTCGTTTCTCCGATGTTCCATATGCTCCCTTCTCCAAAAGTGACAGACTCGGTAAATGTGCTGATTGGCAAGAAGTCAAGAGAGGTCAGAGAGGAGGCGACCAGCACGTGACACAGGCAGAGAACAAAGCAGACGCTTTCGAAGTTGTGGACTCGTCCAAGCCTGTTCAGAGAGGAGGACAGCAGCAATCGACGACTGTTCTCAAGGGAAGACGTGGTGGTGCAACTACAGTCACCCCAACGAGAAGCGTCGCCATGCCAAAGAAGAGCGTCGGGCCACAGAGACGTTGGAGAGACGACAGACCGGAGCGTGTCAGAGAGCCATCCATCAAGCCGTTGGAGTCGTGGGTTGCCGTTTCGGAGATTGAGCTCAACAAGCTCACCAAGCTCAACTTTGCCGTGGGCGAGCCAGAGGACATTGCCTCTTATGGCGCCATCAAGCCGTACAAGAAGCTTGTTGAGCGTTCTACTGGGGGTGCTTTGAAGCTGATTGATGCTGCCATCTACAACCCAACTGCATCTGACGATCCGGTGATCCAGGCTTTGGACTCCAAGAAGACGGCCACTGTTTATTCCACCGATACTGTCATCTCCCAATTGATGTGTGCAACGAGATCTGTCTACTCGTGGGATATCATTGCCACAAAAAAGAATGGTACCATCTTCCTTGACAAGCGTGATGGTTCCAAGATCGATTCGTTGAGTGTTGATGAAAACGCCCAAGATGCTCCTTCAGATGCTAATGATGGTAACATCAACAACGCTGCAAACTTGGCATTGGAAGCTGTGTTTGTCAACCAGAACTTCCTTGCAAATGCCGTTGTTGACACCCAGGATCTGCCATTGGAGAACCCAAACCCATTCCATCAAGGAACAGAGCCATTGTTGTCAAAGGGGTACAAATACCGCAAGTTTACACTTGGTGATGATGGTGAAGAAGATGAAGATAACAAAACTACAATGGTGATCCGTACAGAGTTTGACTCGCGTGATACCGCCACTGGTCAGACTTTGTCTATTAAGGCTGCTAATGAATATGCTCAAACTTCGTTGGATTGGAAGACAAAACTCCAATCTCAACGTGGTGCCATCATCGCTGCTTTGCTCAAGAACAACAACAACAAGTTCTCCAAGTGGACCCAACAAGCTCTTCTCTCCGGTGTTGACACCATCAAACTCGGGTTTGTGTCGAGAACCACCTTCAAGGACAACACAAAGCATCAGATCCTCGGTGTTGCCTCGTACAGACCACAAGATCTCGCTGCGCAGATCAACTTGTCAACAGGAAACGGATGGGGTATCGTCAAGTCGTACATCGACATCATCAACCATCAGGAAGATGGCGAGTACATCATTCTCAGACATCCAAACCAACCAAAAATCACCGTCTACAAAGTACCAGAAGGTGTGTCAAAATAAAGTCAAAAAAAAATAGGATGTCTTGTTAATCATATCTATCCAACCTCGACAATACAGATCTCGTCTCCCTAGCCCTATCAGCACCAACACCGCGTGCCCTGCGTCTTCCAAAGCTTAGGATTGAACGTGTAGCACCACCCGTAGCATTCTCATTCTCTGCTTGTCTTGCTTTACTTGTGAGCCACCAATTGGCAAGGAAGGAAAAGACAATAGCCATGAACACAAGGAATCCCAAGATACCAAAGAAGGGTGCAAGTCCCGATACATTGTTCCATGGAACTGGAACGTTCATACCGAATAAACCAGTAATTAAATTCATTGGAACGAGTAACGTACCAATGAGTGTCACTTTAGAAAGCATCTCTGTGACTTTGTTGTTGGAATAAAAGGACTCAACTTGAAGTTGTGCCAAATAGTTGGAATGAGACCGAGAAAAGATCTTTTCATAAGACAAGAGATTTTGAAACATTGTAACAACGTGATCTTGGATATCTCCCAAGTATAATGCAATATCTGCTCTTGGTTGTGCTTGTGTTCCTTGTGCTTGGGCAGAGAGATTGGCAAGGTTGACTGTTGAAGTTAATGCCGGACCAATTCCTTGTGCTTCATCTTGACATCTCTTAGCGAACATTTTGATAACATCTGCTTTACCCGATAATAATCTCATCAATGTCATTACTTTTCGACGAGATTCACCAATTTTTTGCAACATGTGTGAGAAATCCATTTCACGAGTAAGGAAAACTTGATCTTCAATTGCATCTGCTTCATATTCAATTGCATGAATCACAGGTGCAAAAGAATCTGTAATATCATCAATCAACGCATAGCATAACCAATCGGCACTGACATCGACATAATCACGTAATTGACGTACACGTCTGCGAACATTTGCAGCATGTGACATTGGACCGAAATGGAATGTTAGAACCCCATTACGGAACACAACAATGTATACGTTAATAGGTTCCAAAAAGTCTTCTGATTCGTTATCATTCTCAAAAGTGTGGAAACACACAAAGTAATAACTCCGGAACAATTCAACTTTCTCACGAGTTTCTTGCATACGAATATCTTCTGCTGTTAAAGGATGGATACCAAATGCTTTGGAAAGTACTTTCATCTCTGCATCTGTTGGACAAATACAATCAAGCCACCAAGTTGGTTGGCCATTTCCAAACAATTCATGGACACTTTGTCCAGGTTTCACCAAAGATTGTATATCTGGAGCATGAATGGTCTCTTCTGATTCTGAACAGAAGAAACTGAATCTGTCTGGTGCACATTCCTCACCTTCAACTTTATTGGAACCAAATTGTATCCCGGAATCACTCGAATTTGTAGAAGTTCTCGATTTGGGAATGTACTTGTTTGCAGCAGCTGAAGAATCTGAAGATGAAGTATTAATGTTTTCTTTGCGTAAAGTCTCGTCTTCTGCCCGAGACTCGGAGATAAATTCTTCAATCTCATCAAAGTCAATCCCATTAATCTTGACATGTTCAGGCACCATCGGGAAACAAACATCTTCCTCCGTCTCCTGAGACTCTCTTGATCGATGAGAATCAGCATCTGAATCGTTGATCGAACCACGAGTCATTCTTCTCCGACGTTCAAAATCTTCATTAGAAACACTTGACATTGTCTTACTCAAGGGGAATATCACTGGAGATGCATCAACTGTACTCTTTGAACCACGTTGTTTGTTAAGAAGAATCCCCTGTGGCTCCCCAGTGAACGACTTGGATCGACCTCTTTTGGTAGTTTTGGAAGTTTTTGGAGTATCTTCCATGATTATAGCACATTCATCATCCAATGCTGCAGAAGGAAGTTTACCAAAAACGGAACCCCGGCGAATTGGAAGTGAGTCCGGTTGGTTCCGGTGGTCGTAGAGCTCTGTCTTGAGCGAGTCGGCGGATGATTCCTGATCAGACATCGCCGTTCATCGCTGGGTTTGCGTGGAGAGAAAGAAAAAAATATATGATATATATGAGAGAAAGAAGAAGAAGAAGAAGAGAGAGAAAGGCTTTTTCGGAAATTTTTCCCTTTGCAGAGAAGGCACGTTCCTTCTTTTTTTTTTTTTAATTCGCGAAAAATAAAAAAGAAAAAAAATACATCCGACGGCTTCCGACGGTACCGGCGGTGCCGACGGCTGCGGACTTGTGTCTCTCTCTCGATGTCTCTGTGTCTCTTTACTATATTGAAAATCACACAAACACAAACACAACTCTTTTTAAATTTTACACAAAAAACAATATGCTGAGGAGACTTCCACGGGTTTTTGTCCGTGCAAAACATCATAGAAGTCATTCAGGACATGCCAGACAAAATCTGGTTTCAAGATATACAATTGGAGCATTGACATTCGGTACAGGTTTAGGTTATTACTATGGACATTATGAAGAAACACCACTTCCTTCAGCATTCCCACACTCTTCAACAACTCCATTGTGTGATGCCACAAGACCAGAATACGCTGATTTTGTCACTACAAAGATTGCATTCAAAAAGATCAAAGCATTGTTGAATGAAGATCAATATTCACAACATCAAACTGATATTGATTCTCATTCTTCAAATGATTATTCGACACATTCCCCTTCCAAAACCCAAAGACCGAGTCTAGTGGTGTATCCAGATTCAACGGAACAAGTTTCTCAAATCCTTTCAATTGCAAATGAATTCAGTGTCCCCATTGTTCCCATTTCAGGTGGAACATCAATTGAGGGAAATTTCATCTCTACACGTAATGGAATTGTCATCTCTTTGAGCAGAATGGATAAGATCCTCGAGTTTAACAAAGACGATTTGGATGTACGTGTCCAACCTGCTGTTGGATGGCAAGATTTGAACGAATTTTTAGCACCAGAAGGATATATGATTGGTCCTGATCCTGGACCAGGTGCTGATATTGGTGGAATGGTGGGGACTTCATGTTCTGGAACGAATGCTGCCCGATACGGAACTATGAAGGATAACGTTGTGAATTTGACTGTTGTTCTTGCAGATGGAACTATCATCAAGACTAAAAACAGACCGAGAAAGAGTAGTGCAGGTTATAACTTGACAAATCTCATTATTGGTTCTGAAGGAACATTGGGAATTGTCACCGAAATAACGGTGAAAACCCATCTCAAACCCAAATTTGAACGAGTTTCTGTCGTCAGTTTCCCAAGAATTGTCGATGCAACAAACACTGTTACTTCTTTGATTCAAAATGGTGTTGTTGTAAATGCAGTTGAATTACTCGATGAGAACATGATTCATGTCATTAACGACTCAGGACAGTGTAAACGTCAATGGAAAGAAACACCTACATTATTCATCAAAATTGGTGGGAATGACGAAACAATTCTTAAACATCTCATTTCTCAAGTTGAAGGTATCTCTTCTCTCAACAATTCTCTATCGTTCCAATACGCCAAAGATGATTCCGAGTCTGAAGAGTTGTGGATGGCACGTAAGATTGGTTTCTGGTCTTCAATCCAATACGGAAAGGAACACGTTTCACCAAATGTCAAAGTATGGACTACTGATGTTGCAGTTCCAATTTCTAAAATGTCCAAAGTTATTGAAGAAACAATGGCTGAGATTCAACAATCAAAAGTGTTCTCCACCATCTTGGGACACGTTGGAGATGGTAACTTCCATGCTATATTGATATATACACCGGAACAGTACCAACTAGTAAAACAACTTTCTGCAAATATGGTGAGACGTGCTTTGGCAAATGATGGGACTTGTACTGGTGAACATGGTATTGGTGTTGGTAAGAGAAAGTATCTCGAAGAAGAACTTGGTACAGAAGCGGTGGATTTGATGAGAAAGATCAAGTTTGCAGTTGATCCAAAAAGAATCATGAATCCAGATAAGATCTTCAAGATTGATCCTCATGATTCTTATGATTTCTAAGAGAACTACTACAGACACACACACCACCTATTAACAAAAAAATCCTAACGTACAATAGCTTTTCTTATATTTTTTTTTACATTAAAAGCAGGCATACCGCTTTACTCCTCGTCGTTCTCCAAAACCTGGGCAGCAATACGGTCCAAGTCTCTCTTACCGTTGTCGGAGATTCTTCTACCACCCTTTGGGGAGATCTCAACAACGTCCAACTTCTCCAAAGCCTGGAGCACTCTTCTGTTGACGGAACCGGAGGCATCGGCGTGCTTGGCTGGTCTACCACCTCTGTTGATGGCACCACCGTAGAGCTTGTTAAGAGCACCAACACCAACCTGCTTTCTCAAGTAGATGTGACGAGCAGCAGAGGCAGCACGCTTGTAGAACCAAGTCTCGGACTCCTGTGGTGGCAACTCGTTACCGGCAGAGGTCTTGACCAAGTCAACGTAACCTGGGATGTCCAACTTACCCTGACGCTGCAAGAACTGAGCGTAAGCATTGATGAATTCCTGAGCTGGAACGTCTCTGTTGTTGGTTGTTAGTATTCTGTTTCTGGGTGTGTGTGACACAGAGAAGGAACATTTGTGTGTGGGGGTGCTTTGTGTGTGTGTGTGAATATTAGGTGGTTGTGATCCCTTTGTTGTCAAAAGTGAAAAGTTCAACAGAAGTGAATGATAACTTGTGCCTTTCATGGTGATAGAATAAAGCACCTGTAGATATATAGATGTATCTCTCTCTCTCTCTTTCTTCATTCCAATGAAGAAGCATGCCAATATCTCTTCCCCCAATAAAATCTTTGATTCCAATATAATTGCTGATATGATGATGCTGTGTGCGTGTGTCTTCCTCCATAATATAAAAGCTCATTTCCCTGCCTTTCCAAATATCCTTCATCTGTTGTTGATGCCTGTCTGTGTCTCACTTACTTAACAGAAACACCGGCCATCTTGATATATATGGATATGCTATTTGTGTACTCCTTCTCTTTTTCAAGTTGATGAAGCGTCTACTCGAAAATTGGAAAATTTGTTTGGTCTATTGCTGTGTCCCTAACCGTGCTTTTTTTTCGCGGGAAATCTCTCTATCCCTCTATATAGAAAGAAGAAAAAAACCTTTAAAAATGTCCTCTTTGGGAAAAAGTCGATTCGCGAAATTCTCTCTTTTGGAAGTTTCGAGGGAGGTTTATAAAGAAATAAGATGGTGTTTGGATGTTTCTGCAATATTTCGCGCTGACTGCTGATAAGGGCTTTGTAATGTCACGTGGTCTGATTAGGGCTGAGAGAACAATAGAGAGATGGGAACCAGACAGGATCAAACAAACAAAAACAAAACGTAAACAAATGTAAACAAAAAAAGAAAGGTAAGCACACAACGGTTTTTTAAAATGCTGGACAAGTTGCCCAATGAGATCATCAACATCATCCTCAGACATCTTGACGATCGATATGGAACAAAGAGACCAGCATATACGTTCATCCATAGACCACGAGCAATCATGAAACTTGTATATGTGTGTCAAAGTTGGAAAGAAGCCATCTTACCATTGATAAGCGAGTACACTTCACTCGTACGGCTCTATGAATCACAAAAGTTTGATACGACATCATGGGGACATGCGAGACTCGAGAATACTGCTGCTACATCCATGATGTTGTTAATGGGGTGTTGTACATTTGTACGAGAATTGGAAGTGCATGCATGTTTAAATCTCAACAACTTTGTGGTGTTTACAAACGTGAGGGCATTGACTATCCTAGGTGTGACAAAGGATTTGAAGGAAATCCCATTTGGTGATTTGGAATACCTTGCATTGTCCCTTCCACCAGGTCCTGTGTTAATACCGAGTGTGGAGAAGTTCAAAAGACTGGATCTTCTTGTGGATTCTGATCCCAAACCACAAGCATTGGCATCATTCCAAGGACCCAACATTGAGGAATTGAACATTATGAATAAAGGGAATTGCTCTTCTCTCACTACAGAGTCGTTGGTTGTGTTCATATCCAGAATGCCCTCTCTTGGTGTTCTGAGATTGAAGAAGAACCAATCCAGGTTTGCCGATAACGTCCCAGCACCACAATGTTCAGTCAAGAAGTTCTTTGATGTGATTCTAACGTTGAAGCATCTCGGTGAATTGTCGATTGATTTTGGATATCTTCGAGCAGCACCAGTTGAAAAGTTCTTCAATACAATTCCATTGAAGTTGCTCAACATCTCCGAAAACAGAAATCCATTCACATTCACAATAGTCAACCCATCAATAACGACTATTCATTCCGTTGATGATGAGAATGCAATATTTAACATTTTACTTCTTCTCAGTTCATCATTTGAAATTCAAACACTGAAATTGATATACGGTATCCAAATTGAATCAAGAACACCAACCTCTTTAGGACCTTTCCTTCAAATCCTTCAAAACATCCAAGATATGAAATGCACTTTCCTCTATTCACTCACAAGTTTCAAAACTATGAAAGCATGGCAAATTCATGATGATACACAATTATTCATCACACAGACTCAAAATAGGTTTAGCATGCTTTCCTATGAGACAAATTCGACATTTTCCCCAGATTATAGGAAATTAATCACATACAAACGTGCCAAGTCAAGTGTGAATAGTATTCTAATCACAAGAGATTCGGAAACTTTGGATTATGAATTTTGGAGTTCGGAAACACAATTGAGACATGTCTTTAAACATGGTGAAATTCATCAAAAGTCTTCAATATGGTCATAAAACAATACTACGAAAAATGGCATGCATGATAGACAAATGATTGAGAAAAATGTGCAACTCCAAAATGAAACAAAATAAAATTACAGATAGGAGATACTATAAAACCATCAATCATAACCCAAAGCAAGACAAGAAGTTCTTCTTCAAGATCTAACAACTTAGACCTTGAAACCTCTAGATCTACGCTTACCTCTAGCTCTCTCGAACTTTCTGCCCTTGGACATGATTCTTGGAGCCTTGTTCTTGTGTGGACCCATACCAAAGTGTCTAACAGCCTCACGAGAGTTTCTTGGACCTCTAACCAACAAGGTGTTCTGACCCTTTGGAGCTCTGACAGCAAGCTGGTCGAGAGTGATGGCCTCACCACCAGCCTTGACGATCTTAGCACGGGCACCAGCGGTGAATCTGAGAGCAGCGACAGTGGTCTTTGGGAATTCAAAGATTCTGGAGTCATCGGTAACGGTACCGACAACGACAACAGTCTTCTCAGAAGCACCCTTCTGAGAAAGAGCACGGGAGATTCTGGAAACAGAAACTGGTGGTCTGTTGATCTTGGACAAGTACAAAGATCTGAGGATGACCTTGTTGAATGGAGCATCAGTACGACCTATATCTTTGTTAGTATCACAAGGGTTCTTTTCTGCTCTAATGTCGCACAAAATTTGATTGCACTCGCAGAAAACGGAAGTGGGTGGTTGGTTTGATTCATAAAATGAGGAGCTGGGCACAACATGGGAGGACACTCCCATTTAACACCGTACGCTTCAACTCATAAGTGAAAAAACGCCATATTGGAGTCTTAAGAAAAAAAGACTCAACAAAAAACCACACTTCTCTGGAAGTGTGGGGCGAAAGTGGTGTAATGCGTATTACTGTTCCTCCAAAGTATTACCTTTGACACATAAAGGAACACAGACACCACATTCCCCTCTCCCCCACTCTTCTTTTTTGTTCGGTAAATGTTTTAAACCAAAACTCGTCAGACAATAGACAAGGAGAACAAGGACTTACGAGCCAAGAAGGAGTACAACTTGACCAACAACTTCAAGTAGACGTTGTCGGACTTTGGAGCCTCTCTGTGGCCAGATCTGGCATGCTGCTTGGTGAAGTGGTCTCTACCCATTGTTGCTGTGCTTGTAAGATTTGTGTTGGAAGGTGAAGAAAAAAACAGAGTCTTGAAAAATTTCACACAGACACACGCAAAGAAAACTTTGTGGTGTCTGGATGTTTTTTTTAAATGTGACTGTGTTGGCTCTACCGATTTAGGGCAACCCCAAAAGAAATGTTCGCGAATTTGCACGTGACCGCTTCTGTCGAACTATCAACATTAACAAAAAGACAAGTATTGGAAAGTTTCTTGATAAAGTTGTTTAGGTTTTGTTTATTTCTTTCTATTACCAATGGATGCTATTCTAAACTCGTGAGTGTGTTTATGCCCATTCTGGATTACGCTTTTAATGGCTTCTTGTTTTTCTACCCCCAATTGACCATCCACTAACATCTTTACAACAGTACAATCAAGAATGCCAGAGGTATTCCACAGGCTCCATTTGTGGAGAAAGTCGAGGACTTTGTCAAGACACCAGAAGACTTTGAGAACGTGATGAATGTGTTCCAAGAGAGACTCCAACAGTATAAATACATGGAACAGAGTAAGATCAATGCTGCTAGATCGTTCAAAAAGAAGATCCCGGAGATTGATGGATCGTTGAAAATGGTTGAATTGCTCAAGGCAAAGAAGGAACAAGGAGAGAGTTTTGAAACGAATTATGAGTTGAATGAAACAGTATATACAACTGCAGAGATTGAACCTACGGAAAACGTTCTTCTTTGGCTTGGTGCCGATGTGATGTTGGAATATCCTATTGATGAAGCCATTACACTTTTAACAGATAAATTGGAGACGGCAAAGAGCAGTTTGGCCATCAGTGAAGAGGATGCAGAGTTTTTGAGGGAAAATATCACAACAATGGAAGTGAACACTGCAAGACTCTACAATTGGGATGTTGAAAGACGTAAAAACTTGAGATTGGCAGAAGAAGGTACAAAAAACATCAAGATTTAGAGAGAGAGTATAATCATCTTCTGAAAGTATCCAGAAACTGACTCGCCAGCGGTCTTGTCTCTGTAGCTGCTTCATCTTCTTCCTCTTGTCTGATGTTTGCAAATGTTGGAGTTTCTTCACGCACAGATGCAGAGCCCGTAGACATTCCCTGTGCTATCGTTGGTACTGACGTTGAAGAAGAAGACGTAGAAGAAAAGGTGAGTTGTTTCCAAAATGGGATTCTCCAACTTTTACCAGGAAGAACGTTTCTAGAGAGACAATCACCAATAATCCAACCAAGTAGCGACATTGATATACTCTTGATTCCCTGGTTGATTGCCAATTGGAAACACAGCACAAACACAAAGAACTGATCGGTTAATACAAGCTTATGATTCTGTGGACCATGGATCTCAAATTGATACATGACTGGAATATGATCTCTGAATTGGGCAAGAAGGGCAAAAATAATCGCAGTAGGGCCCGAAGAGATTTCATTCATCCATGTGACACCCGTGTAGAATTTAAAAGCCGTGAGGAGACACACAATGAGAAGAACGTATAAATATGTGATGACGATGATGGAGGAGTATCTATGTGGGGAGAAGAGTCTTTCCAACGCACGGAATTGATATAGTACCACAGCTGTTACAAACACCTCGCTCTCATTTGTGAATGCGAGCTGGAACATTGGAAATCGCCAGAATTGGCGATATTCTGCAATGAAAGGTGTATAGGCGAAGTAGTAAAAGTACTTTGTAGATGACAGAGCAGCAATTAAGGGGAGGCCGACGGTGGCCAGAATAAGGTTCTGGGACACGGGGAAGTTCTTCAGGCCCGGTGGCAGGGAGGAGGACATTTGGTATGTATGTATGTGGGTTTTTAGGTGGAAATTGTACGTGATGTGGTGTGTAATTAGAGTGTATGGCAAGAGGTTTATAGGTGATACAATGTGATTTCGCGAAAAGGGGTTATGTAGCCCTTGTAAGCTGTAATGGTTACGCAGCCCTTGTATTTTTGTGTATGTGTGGAGTTAAGACTATCAACATGTAAAGTGTAAAGAGAGAAAGAAACCCTTCTTTACCGGCTACAGAATCCCCACCCCAGAAAAAGGAAAAAATGGCCTCAATTTCACCAGCTAGAAACACACAGCCACCGTTGAAAGAAGATGAGGCAGACGACTTGAGAGACGTGAGCGGATCACCTTCCGCTGCAGTGGAGAAGCTTAACGACCGGCTAAAAGCCTTCACCTTCCGCAGAGCCAACGAAGGGGAGGCCCTCCAAACGAACGAAAAAGTGCTGGAGGCGATCAGCTCGAGCTCCTCGTCATCCACAGGACTCAACACACCTCTACTACAACAACAACCACATCATCAACAACTACAACGCCGGCGATTCTCCATTGGGGACCAACCTGTGCTTCCTTCGCTTCTCAACGCCCAACTCAACAACATCAATCTGTTTGACCTGGACGATGACAAGGACAAGGACAAGGACAAGGACAGCACCAACACAAAGGTGTGTCTCGAGCACAAACTCGCAACTTTATCGACGGCACTAATGACGAAACGACAGTTGGGGCGGATCCTCGGTGGGATCAGAGAGATTGAGGCGACACTCAACCACGTCAACATTCGTAGTCGCATCTCCCACGTGATGATCATCACAAAGTTGTACGACCCGGAGCCAATTGCATGGGCCAAAGTCGTGTGCGGGTTTCTTTTGGCACGTAGCCCGGAGATAAAAGTGTATGTTCAGGACAGTTTACAAAAAGACAAGACCTTTGGGTATGCATCAATTGTTAAGGATAACCCCGAGTACGTTGACCGGATCAACTTCTGGAACGCTGATCGGTGCTCTTGGAGACCGGAACTGTTTGATCTCATCCTCACATTTGGAGGGGATGGAACGGTGTTGTACGCTTCATGGCTCTTCCAGACGATCATCCCGCCGGTGCTTCCGTTCTCCTTGGGGAGTCTGGGCTTCCTCACTGACTTTAACGTTGCCGATTATGAGGAGACGATGACACGCATCATTGAACACGGATACCAGTGTAGTATCCGTATGAGGTTTGAGTGTACTATCATGAAGTCCAAGAAGAAGAACAAAAGCGATGGCGATCTCAATGCCGAAATCACCAGGCTCAATACCAGCTACCTCGAGACACACGAGATCTTTGAAACTTTCACCGTTTTCAACGAGGTTGTTGTTGATCGAGGACCAAACTCACAAATGACTTCACTTGAGGTGTTCAGCGATCGTGAACCTTTAACTACCGCTGATGCAGATGGTTTGATCATCTCGACTCCAAGTGGCTCCACTGCATACTCTCTCAGTGCCGGTGGATCTTTGGTTCACCCTGAGATCCCCGGTATCTTAATCTCACCCATCTGTCCACACACCTTGTCCTTTAGACCTCTCGTCATCCCAGAATCCATCATCCTCAGATTGGGCGTCCCTTACGATTCTAGATCCACAGCATGGTGTTCCTTTGACGGTAAGAACAGAGTCGAGCTGGATAAAGGTGATTTCATTACAATCACTGCAAGTAGATTCCCTATTCCATGCATCAAGAAACCCAACTCAAAAAACGCATGGTTTGATCGTTTGAGTTCTACACTCCATTGGAACGAAAGAAAAAGACAAAAGCCGCTCATTAATACAGAGTACGAAGTATGATTATGATTATGATTATGATTATGATTATGATTATGATTATGATTATGATTATGATTATGATTATGATTATGATTATGATTATGATT